>JAPYZR010006443.1:0-12368 GCA_030522945.1 Trichopria nigra
AACACGTGTATTACATAGATTAGAAAACTGATTTTACCAGTTCAAATAGGCAAAAGTTCAATGTAAATAGGCTCCACCTGTAATCAAAAGTAGGAACTTTATAGAAATACACGATATCAACCGAATAGTCGACGAATGTAGTAGGATATTAGCCGGCGCTATGTACCCGTGTGAGACGCTCGATGCGTGCTTCCTTACAGGTCTACTCGATGACTCATAACTTTTTATTCGTCACGAATATCGATTTGCCCCTTTAGCACAATATTCTAGACACTTATAGGTATCGAATTCCGCAAAAAAGGGATTTCGATTTTTTTGACCCAACAAACCAGACTGGACCCTTAACGCGCGAGCATCTAAGATATCCGCTTCAAGCATTTGCAGTGATAAGATCGCTAAAACTCGTGCCGCTATCTCATTTGGAGATAATACTACTGAAGACGGAATGCCAGTTATGAGAATTTCCGACGATGGTTTAGTATAAGCCTGAACTTGTTTCAGCTGTTCGATTCTGGTGCCGAATTGAGTTCCACTTGCGCATTTATCTGCGATAGCTCCTGTCGGATGTTTTATATTTCATTTGGCATAGAATCTAGACCTTGCATTATACATGTCAGTCGATCGTTCGCGTTCATGCCGTCCCAGCCAGAAGGCATTAAAGAGAGGGGAAGCGGTGCCGATGAGGTGTGGGGGACGCATTATCACTCGAGTTACGATTCATCGTGTTCCACGAAGGGGAAAGCCGAGGTAGAACCGCGACGGACGATGTGACAGATGCGTTAGCTGTAGGAAGGGGTAGAGATTCGCTCGCGGAGTAGGTTGCAGTTAACTCGGAAGTGGGACTGGCAGGAGTAAGAAGATAGGAGAAGCAACGAACACAACAACAATTTCCCGGTTTATGAATAATATACAGGCGCGCACACGAACGATGATAAGTCGCCTCACAAGTGTTGCATGTATAAACACTACGAACTGGTTTTGAACACCGACAACAAATAGCTAGCGGGGTAGGATGACGTGCCATATTATTTAACATGAGGTCGTTATACTGTGAAATTAATATATCGCAGGTGGAAATTTCGACAACTTGTGTATATAGCTAGTCCTTACTTGTATAGGTAAATTCTCGTGTAAGAAGTATAACCTGGTTGCGCGTGGGCCTATATTGTGATAATTAATTAATTTGAAAACTACCGTTGACGAATGGAGCCAGTTCTCGAGTTTCCATAGATCTTCGAAGATGACGGGCATATAATGGACCAAACCAGGCAGGGGTCTCCCTGATGAGCCGTTGTAGTAGTTGACGTCCTCTATAATGACAGCTGGTGGGTTGTGTATGCGAAATTTACACGCACGGTATGTCACGTAGCTCGTCGGACCTGCGCTGTGGTGATCAATTTAATTGAAAACTGTCGTTGACAGGTAGTCGATTTTCACAAATTATCCCAGATATTCAGAAAGGCACACGATGGACCAAGATGCAGAGATATCTCTGAGAAACGGAAGCAGTACGTTGGTCACCGTTCGGTGTGCCGTCTGAAAAAAATTCTCGCTCCGGCGAGTAAAATTTGGTATGAAAAAGGTTCAGAAAACGGGAGCGAAAGAAAATGCGTCCGCACTATTCACCGGTCGAAGACAAAGAGAGCGAGAGAGAGAGAGAGAGAAGCAGAGTAGAGAGTGAGTAGAGAAATAAAGAGATGAAGTGACAGATTGTTGATATCCTACTTACTGATTGAGGCGGCTCGTTGAATGGAGTTGAGTTGGTTGTTTTCGTGGCTGATTGATTCAGCAGTATGCTGGTTTACGAGACCTTGCTCAAGGCTCGATTCCGAAAATACGGAATATCTCCGATCCGATGGCGGTACCCTGCGCCTGAATCTGCCCGAGAACACTTCCTTGATCGAATATGCGGATGATGTCCTGATTATTATCGCCGGAAGAGACATTGAAAAGACTCAGATGAAGCTCGATCAGGTGATGCGCCGTGTATCCCTCTGGCTAGAGGAACATGGACTCGATCTCGCGGCGACGAAGACTGAGATCGTGCAACTGCCGAAGAAACGAGTGGACCCGATGCGCTCAATGAGGGTGGTAGACGCGATATTCCAGGCGTGGGCGCGAGTGTCTAAATTTATAGAGACGACGTTGTGCCTCAAAAAAATCGCGGACCTTTTTTTTCTTTATTGGGTAATCACAACTGCCATACCGCCAATGCTTAGACCTTCCATCTGACCACTCGCCGGCTATTATTACTCTGAATCAACAAATAAAGATAATTAAAATAACACCACATCTCTACAATAAAGAATCTAATTGGGAAAAAATACAAAGATTATCTAAATACCAACTTATCTTGCAATATTTCAATTAAATCTCCAGAAGCATTAGAAAAGGCAGTAGATAAGTTCAATATTCAAATTCACAAAGCTCCCCTTGAAGCTACAACAATGCATAGAAATGACTTACAATATTTCTAAACAGATACTTGAAAGAACACATGAGAAAAGGAAATTAAGAAAGATATGGCAGATTACAAGCTCAAAATGCGATAAAAGTAAAATTAAATAAAGCAAAGCAAATATCCAAACCTACTTGGAAAATCTAACACGGAAGCTATAGAATACTCCTTTTAGAAAGACACAAAAAAACTGAAACGTCCCCAAAAACAAATTCGGGCTATAAGGAAAACAAACGAGGATTGATATAAAGTAAAAAAAAACACTTTTAAAAAAAAAATTATGAGTTAATGAAATCATATCTCATAAATTGAAACTTCCGAGTTAAAATCAATGAAACTGGCACTAATCTCTTTTCTATACTAGATGGAAAACCTCAAGGAAGCGTTTTGAGCCCTACTTTATCTATACTGTACAGAGCGGATTATACATAATGCCAAAAATCATTACGGCTACGTACGCAAATGAAACTGCGGTTCTTTTAAGTCCCTCGAGCCAAGAGATGGCTTCGCAAATTTTATAGAAATATCTAGACAAATTTTATGTGCGGTTTATGGAATGGAGAATAAAAGAAAACGAAGATAAATCTACCCATGTCACATTTACTCTTAGAAATAAAACGCATCCTTCAGTATTTCTCAACGATAAAAGTATGCCGCAAAGCAGCGAAGTGCAATATCTTGGGTTGTGGCTAGATGTAAAATTAAGAAATATGTACTGACTACTGGGAAATAAATCAAAACTAATGCTTAAAAATAAAATACTTATACGTAAACCGGTGTGGGTATACGGTATCCAATTCTGAGGATCCGCATCAACCTCGAACATCGACATAATACAACGATTCCAACCAAAAAGTTGGTTCATTGAAAATTACATTATAAGAAAAGACTGAAAAATACAAGCGTTAAAAGAAATAAAACACATTATTATAAATACAAGGGGCGATTGATGGAACACCCTAATCAACTAGCAGTAAATCTATACGACGAAACACGATCCAATTCAAGACTTCAAAAATTAAATATTATAAGTGGCGCGATGGTTGGCATCGATCTTATTTCGCTCTACTTGACCATCGCTTAGGTCCCGGGTACGATTCCCGTCACAATAATTGTTGACTCTAAGAAAAACAGTATGACCGATTGCATATCACCCACGCTTGGCTCTGAATGCTAACCGGCATCACTGAAAAGTATTGTATGACGGACATCGCCCTGGGATCGGATGTACTTGGCATAGATTTCCTGCAGTGTCCCTAGGACATTACACACACAAATGTGGGTACAGAGGCGGTGAAGTCGGATGCAGACGCAAGTGGGGGGACCTGCTTCGGATGGTTCCAAAAAAGTTGTGAATTGAGAGTTGACTAATTGCATAGTTAAAAATGCCATGTTTGGGCCATCCAGGAGCCGACCTGCAATCAGACGGAAGGGTTATAAAAGTGGGGACAATGGAGAAAAAATATAGTATTATACATATTTGCAACGAGAGAGCCTTGCAGTCCGCCTTCGTTGCCGACCGCCGCCGCGTGCCGTCGTATATCGGGGCGTTAGCGCGAGTTCGCACCGAGCTTGATAGGTGTCGAGCGCTAACGCGCTATCGGGTCGCCCCACGGTGGGGAATACAAGCGGCCGCGAGAGCGGCATTCAGTCAGTCGTCTCAGCGGTGCCGACTATTTCACACTCGTGGTTTTACCTGGTGAAGTTCCAGGCACTGCAGACGATTCGGATCCTTCACACTCGTGGTTTTACGTGGTGAAGGATCCGAAGGCTCCTACCCTGACCTTCCTTTCCCGCATCCCATGCACCCTCTAATTCTCCGTCCCAGATGCTCGTGGTTTTACGGGCTGGGAGGAGGTATTAGAGGCAGTGTCGGCTACACCCAGCGCTCGTGGTTTTACGTGGCAAGCGGCGTACCGACACAGTGATGTCCTTCCGAATCCATCCGATCTCTGCCACTCCACCCCAGAAGCACGTGGTTTTACGTGCTGGGTAGCAGTCCAGAGGTCTAGCACTGTAACCACCCTCGCACTCGTGATTTCACGTGGCGAAGGGGTTCCGGTCTTCCCGATCCGTCCGATCCGTCCGCCGTGACCTACGAGTCACCTCCGTCCACAAGTGACGTACGTGTCACTATATCCGCGGAGCCACGTTCTCTGGCTCAGGGTGAAAACGCTCACTCCGCAATAATCGTTACATCCCCTTAAGGGATACGTGTCCGCCGCATAGACATTCACTAGTCAGTCTGTTATTTACTTTTCTTTTGTATGTGGGATATAAATGCTATCCCGTGGCAGCACGCCACTTAGTTTATACTATAAATAAAACCAAATCTTCGGTTTGCTCGTATTAAACCATAAAATCGTGTTCTTACTGAACTACAACCCCTCCCCGCTTCCCTTACCTTGGAGCTGAGTATCAAAAATGCAAAATTTCGAAATGGGGTGGAAGAACACTGGCTTACCTGCCCTCCTCTAACCTCGTATTTTGCCGTTTTTCATTTACGCAATGGAACACTTATATTTGTACAAAGCCGGAACGAGAAAAGTGTGCGTTTATTATCAACGATGATGCTAGGGGAGCCGATGGGTAAGTGGTTAGCATCCTGGTCTCGTAAACTGAAGTTCCCAAGGTGCGAGTTTGAATCCCCGTCGAGCAATATTTTTCTGAATTTGTATTTTATTATTAATATTAATTCAGAAAATAAACATTGCTGTCGAAGGTTCGAATTTGTAGCGGCTATCGACATCTGTCGGTAGTTTTCGGCATCGTGAATAGTTTTTCAGTGATCGGCGCGCCGTGTGTTTGTTTACAGAACGCTACACGGTGCGCCTGCTACGGCTAGATCATCGACTTGACCGTTCACGGGTCCGATTGTTGTTGTGAGTTGTGAGGTATGTGTTGGATGTTTATGTGTTGTCCTGTGAGGGATGATAAACCTTGCTAGTTGAACCATAATGGTATAGAAGCAAGTAAATCTGAGCTATGTCTATCAACGATGACACTACAAATAACATTATACATAGATTTCTTCATTCCAATTGTAATATTGTATTAGAATAAACATTTATTTTAATATTTTATAAACATTTCTTTATTATTTTAATTTCTTTATTATATATAAATTAAATGTGCATGACCGATACAAATATTCAGACTTATTAAGCTTTGTCCATAGAAAATGTATTTGATGAAAATGTCATTCTGTATAAAATATTTAAGTTAAAACTAGTATTAGCATGCAATTAAACATTCATGACCGGTGCTACCATTTGTACCTATTAAGGTATATACGAAGGAACTGCATTTAATTACATTTCATTTCGAACGAAATATCTTGTTTAATCTAGTGATAATATTGTAGGGAAAATTTAAAGGCAAGGAATAAGTTAATTATAAGTTTTATTTTGGTATCAGGATTCTTTTCGACATAATGCGGGCCTGTGTTAGTTGCGCATGCGTGGTTTTGTGAACGCGTGAGAAGCGAAGCGTAGACGCCAGTCTCGATCGATCCGTTTATCGAACGCCATGATGTAATACACCGATATTTGCCTGTGAATACATTTATTCTATTATAATTAAAAGTTTTGTGAACTATATTGAAATCCCATCCTATTTCCTACAATTTCGGAGGCTCGTCCGGGATGTGATCAGACGACGAGCATAAAAGAACAACACGACGAAACGACGATTAGAGACAGGACGACGAACGACGAAACGGAACGACGACCGGCAGAGAAGCCAAACGACGACGACGACGAAAAGGACGAGAAAAACAACGATCGACAACAACGAGGATTGTAAGTACGACGAAGACGAAGTGCAACGAAAAAAACGTCGGAACCAGGAGAAGTCGAAAGATCCAGAACGACGACACAAAGAAAGCCGAAGGTATACACGAACAACGATCGAAGAGACAGGTTAGACGGAGGTGCGGAAACCACGGACAGAAACACCATTGTGACAGTGCGACCATGCAAATTGTCTCATAGGTGACTTGAAAAGTTATAAGTGATACGTGTAGTAGAAAGTCACCGCGAGTTGATTTCTCTCGCCGCATATAGAAGCGGTGCTCGCGTGGCATTTTCGTCGACGCGCATCGACCCGCGCGGCGCGACGCGTTCGTCCGTGAGGCAAGGCTCGCTCGCCACGCTTATCACATTCGTCGAAACACGAGTGCGCGCTCTCGCACATTCTTTCTCCCAGCGTCTTCTCGTCTCGTCTTTTAGTTTAATTTGGGGAAAAACAATCGCGTAGAAATGGAAAATCTTATGCAAATCCCTCACATTCGAGATATACTAAAGACTGCTTCAAAAACAGTGATTTTTGCGCTGCAGAAACTGGTATTAGAGGAAGATGGCGATCGCGGCAATCGGCAGCGCTTACGCGAGCTTAAAGGTTTTCAATTCTATATTGACTCGGAGGTATATCGAAGAAAAGTGGATCATTTCGTCGGATTGGCGATTGGGGATTTAATATAAAAAGGATAAAGGAATCGGAATTATCCCCCGCTTTAATGACATTGTCTGTTCGCGGGTCGGCTCTCGGGTGGAGAGGCAAAGGATGGACAACACAGATAGAGAGTACATGACGAGACAGACATCACCACACCCACCCAGAGCCTGTCCCCCCTACCCCAAGTCGATATCGTCAGCAACCTATTCGGGGGTCTATGCCGTAGCAAGTGTAACGCGGACATTACCCCATCTTTATCCGAGGTAAGGCCCACGACGCGCCGACCGCGGAAAATCGCTGACGGTACCGGCTACGATCATTTCGTGCGAACTAAGCTGATACCTTAGCACGCACGACCATCTCGCCGTTGATTGGGGATTTAATATCGATCTGCAATGTTCTTGGACTCGAATACTCTGGGAATAAAGAGCAGCTTCGTGAAAAAATCATTGTTGGACTAATGGATCTAAATACTCTGGTAGAAACGGCTAACGGTGAGGACGAGGAGGCGGTAGGCAATGACGAGAGTGAGACAGAGAGAAGCGAAGACGCTGATAACAGTATACACGACGATGCGCCAAGCGACACAAAAGTACGCGAACGTGAAAGACAAATTGATCGCGACCAAATGAAGTTTACGCTAAGTTACAGGGACATAGAGTATTCTATAAAGCCTTTTGTATTGTAAATAATATAATACATTCATTTTGCTGTAAAATAAGTTATTAGAAATCTATTTTTATTAAGTAATAATATGTGTTTATATCAGCATAAAATTGTTTTGAGCGTGTGTAATTCCTAAATATTTTTAATTGAATTGAGTGAAAAGAAGAAATACGTTCTAGGATTTAGGATTATAATGATAGGAATTAAAAATTGAAATTACATTCTGTGTTTGACAGGTTAACCTCAAATCAAACAATGATTTCAGGTTATAATCTTCTAACTGATGTAAACAAGAGAATATATATACATTTACACTAAATAAATATATTATGGCAAATCATTAATTTATTTGAAGGAACTATTTTATGCCGATTAAGCATATTTTAGTTATACTACAAACCGCGAGTTCGGTCAGCCCAATATTAATAACCACCCAGCAATCGAAAAAGGATTGGAAGTGAATTTAAAAGGATTCGGATGGATCCTTTCGTAATCTGTCCAAATTGAGTCCTTATAAATCAAAAAATTATTTCTTAAAACACTGAATCGCTCCTAATCCAGAAAAGGGGATTCATATTAATCCAGACGAATCCACTGTAATCCCAAAATAAATGAAGGTATATTGAAACAAAAATAATGTTGATAATGTAATAATGCAGAATGCTTGGGATTCAAAAGGGCGAATTCATACCAATCTGTACAAATGTTGCAAAAATAATATTTTCTAAAATAAATAGTGCTGAATCCCAATCGCAGCAAGCAATATTAAAAAAGTGCACTATTTATTTTTCGATCATAATTTATTATCTTATAGAAAAACCTGAATACAAGTTCAGGTTTCATATGCGTACTGTTAAATGTATCACATGGAATAATGATATTATTATTGCGGATGTAATCAATGTGTATCATAAATTCCATATTTAAATCGAATAATGTTTAATCATGATTTTATCTTAGAACGACTTATAATCTCTCGTAATCACAATTTATATGAAATACAGTATATAATTTTTAACCTTTCCTATCTGAAAAACCTGAATACCAGTTCAGGTTTTTAATATACTATGTGAAAAACTTAATTTTATGTCGTTTCAATGAAAGTATTTTAGTTTAATTAAGTTAATTTTTTAAAACTTTGTAGCCCGCTGTCCAGTCTTTGACATTAGCATTGTTCATTTTGCAATACATGGATTGCTCCGAGTCGCTCCTTTTTCAATATAGATATACAAATTACATTAGCAACCTGACTAAACTTTTAATTTCGATCGATTTGAAGCGACTCCGAGTCGCTCCCATGATAAAAAACGAACAATGCTATTTGTTAGAGGAGCCGAGAAGTGAGGGCATATTTATCTACACTTATCAGGGGATATCATATTGTTACGTTCTAGCCGTAACAATGGCATCCTTTCCCGTTGAATATTTGTGAGATTCCTGGTAGCGGGGAACTTCGGGATTAGGGATACGCGTTAAAGAGATCGAAACTCTAAGTGGCTTGGATACTGAATATATTTCGAGCCGCGAGAGGTCTTACAACTTTGCGTTTGTTCGCAAATTCGGGACTCCCGGATGGAGATGAGATTTCGATACCGCTTGGAGATGTCTTGCGGATATCTGTCCGTGATTCTTCTCTAGATCTTAACTAGATAGAGTGAAGTTGAAATCTCATCCAGATCTAACGCCGATCCGCGAAATCTCCACGAACTGACTGATGCTCTTTCTATTGTCGCCTCCAAGTCGACTCGGTTTGCCGAATGTTTAGATAGAGGGGACAACGCCCATTTTACAATCGGAGCATGGCAAAAGGTCTCGTTACGTTTCGCTTAGAGTTCCCGATGTGTCATATAAACTCCTACGTCCGGCATAGATATAAACAATTTTTAGTTTATCTTAATCTTAATATCGCCGGGTTGGTTGGTATCTGAGTATCGACATTCCGGCGTCGACTCGAAATCAGACGACCCGTTGATTTCATACCCAGTAAACGAAAAGGGATTGGAGGTTCAATAACGGAATTGAACGGAATTAAAACTTGTCGAGAAATGACATGATTGGGTTATATTGACCAATCACGGCGTATCTCTACCAGTTTTAATTCTTTACTTGATATTTCCTGAAATACGGAAAATGACTAGTCGCTGTATTTCGGTAGTCGAAACGGCGGATGCAACGCGATACTTGCCGATAACCGATTCGTATGGACGTGCGCGTCTCCGAGATGTTAACGGACCGCACATATGTAACAATATATATGAACTACAAACTTAGCATGCATGACAGCATAGGTTATGCGCAGAACAGCAAGCGAATTATTTTTCGTTTATCTTATTCGTGCCCCACATATATAATTCTAGCTAGAGTCTAGAGGAACATTCCACCCACTCTTCCTAGCTAGGCCTATTTAGCGCCTAGCTTGAATGCTATCTCATAATATCACGATTCGCTTATTAACTTAACATAATTAATGATACACTTAACAGTAGTACGAATTGCAAACCTGAACTTGTACGAGGTTTTTCAAATAGGAAAAGTTAAAAATTGTATGCTGATTTTCATATAAATTGTGATTACGTTAGATTATCCCTTGTAGAAATATATATTTAATAGTGTCACTACTGAAAACTAGTAGTGCGCAGTAGTAATTTAAGGCATTCAGTAGTAAATTTCTGCAAGGGATAAGTCGTTCTATGATTAAACATTATTCGATTTAAATATGAAACTAGGGGCTTCGCGCCTGCGGCCTTCGGCCGCCAACCTCACCGGGGGCTCCGCTCCATGGACACCCGGGGCCCTTCGCGCGCAGCTCGCTTCGCTCGCAAGATTGACCGTGTTCGGCCCTTCGGGCCTCACTGACTGAATACACTTCGCGATTGCGGCATTCGGCCGCACCCGACCAGGGTGCCATAAGTTTATGAACTTGACATGACAAATCATATTCGCTCCACACACATTCACACAATTCGATTGATAGTATATGAAGCGGAAGAGTATTAATTATTTTTATTTCCATATAGATTAATGTGCTGCTTTTGACATGTTTCGTGTTATAAAATTAAAAATGAACATTTTCAAAACTTCTCCCCTCCACCATAGGTTGGACGGTATATTACCTTAAGATATAACAAGGATCTTAACATGCCAAAATAACACCCCAAATACTTGCGACAAAGTTTTTTGACCCCCCCCCCCCCCCCCCCCCCCCCACCCCCACTCCCATTTTATTATGAATATTTCCCAAAATCTAATCAAATGTTGAAAAAAGAAGTAGGGACTTTGCCCCTGCGGCCTTAGGCCTCTAACCTCACCGGGGGCTTCGCTCCCTGCATCCCCGGTACGCTTCGCTCGCAAGTTTTGTCACAAAATTCAGAAAGATATAGACGTTTAAAATTTATCAAGAAAATGTTTTTTGCCCCCCCGCCCCTCCATTTTAGTATGGATATATCCCAAAATCTAATCAGATCTAAGTTCAGTCAAAGCACACATTTGAAAACAAAAATTATATTGATATCTTTTTTAGATATCTTTTTTAGTTCGTGAGTTATCGAAGCTACAAAAAACGATGACGAACGAATGAACGGACGGACGGACGAACGTACAAGATGAAAAATTATCGAAGTGTGTGAATTGCGGAGACTATAGAGCTTGATGTAAGAATGTGCTGCTAAAATAAAAAATATGAGAATATAGCTGAAGAACTAACGAACTAAATGAGCAATTGAAACTTAAATTCGGATGGGTACTTGTCTTATAAAAAATTTTGAAAGTATGAAATCAAAGCGTACCAAATTCATACTTCGTACGGACCTACGCTGCGGGTCGAAGTAATTTATGATATACATTGATTAAATTCGGAATCAGGATATCTAGATTCGATGTGATACACTATACAGTTCGCTTTGCGGAACTAAACTGGTATTCAGGTTTTTCATATAGGAAAAGTTAAAAATTGTATGGTATTTTTCATATAAATTGTGATTACGTGGAGATCATAAGTCGTTCTGTGATTAAACATCATTCGATTAAAATATGGAATTTATGGTAGACATTGATTACATCCGGAATCAGAATATCATGATTCGATGTGATACACTGTACAGTACGCATTGCAAAACTAAACTGTTGATTTTTTCAGGTTCTTCAGATAGGAAAGTTAAAAAGTGTAATTTTTATTCGTCCGATTTTTTCGTATATCCCATTAAACGAAAAATTACTGTATGTTAGAAAATTGGATTGAGAACAATGACTGCTGTCGCCAGAAAGTGTAGGTTACTGCGCCCGCGAATACCGCCCTCTCCCTTGCCGAGCGCGTCTCGGGTCTGAGCAAGCGGATACAAGCGCGTGCGGCGTGCTTATAAATTTGGCGTGCTTAGACACGTCTGGCGCCCCAATTACCATCTAGCGCGTCGCGCGCTATAGTAACCCCGGAGAGGTTAGGTTAGGTTTGGTTCGTGTGTTTCGGAGCGACTACGAGCGGCGACGGCGTGCGAGATATAAAGTCTTAAGCCCTGGGGTCACAATATATATATATTAGACTGTCTCAAAAAAAAACTTTTTTTTTTTCTTCTTCCCACCTTACGAACTCATAGTAAGTACATTTAGATTGAATGTCGAGAAAGCTGCACCCTGTACGATTTTTTTTAGAGGTTGCGCAAAGCACTTTTTTTTCCCATTTGATTAACATGTAAATCATCGGTCTGTGGTGTTTGAATGAAGATAGAAACTTTTGTTTGTGATGGATGCGACTGTCTTGGGCCGCGATTTGTCACTATTCAGTGTTCGAAACCAT
>JAPYZR010006445.1:0-12517 GCA_030522945.1 Trichopria nigra
TCAACAATTTTCACAAATTTCACCTTCATTGGACCTTGCCATGACCTTGTTGAAAATATCGTATAAATATCGTTTTGAACGTAAAATTTTCCGCTCTTTTCAAAACCGAGATCAAAAGTGGGGGTTACCATTTACAAAATAAACTTGACCTTGAAATAACCTTCAAGGTTATAGTCAAGGTCAAATCAAGGTCGCCATTGAATCGCCCGGGAAAAATCCTGATACTTTTGTCTAAAACATTTTTTTCTAAAACGCGTAATTTTTGAAATAATTGGGCGGTGTGTTTGAAATGGGACACCCCGTATATATCTTCTAGATTACATTTTGAAGTGGTAGTGCGATCCATCTAAAAAAAAATATGTACATGCGTAACTAGGAGAAAATAAGAAATGATATTTTCGGTATATAGGTTTTGGATTCTGGTACGGTAATACCCCCGGCCAATCTTTCAAACATTCCACGAACCAAGTCGTTCACGCTGAAGAATCTCCAGCCTCATTTGCAACCGCAGAAAATCGAATGCGCCAAGGAAGACCATGGACCTTTCTTGTTCACGCCCATCAACTTCGGCTCGCTGGAACGTAAGAACGTATCCAAAAGTAAAGTCGACTATTTATGGGTGGACGGTGATATTTGCGAAGTATCGATGCAACTCGTAAACCCTCTGCCCTTCGAGCTCCACGTCTCTAATATGAGGCTTTTGACGAACGGAGTGGTGTTCGAGTCGATACCCGAAAGTATTACCCTGCCACCGGAATGGAATCCGATCGTCGTCACCCTGGCTGGAACACCGAAGGAGGCCGGCGATTTGGAAATTTTGGGTTTCAGTACCCATACTCTGGGCGTCAAGTCCAACTGTCGATTGAAGTTCATGGAGAGCATGCCGCATCCCCAGTACTCCGTGGAGGTCGTACCGGCTTTACCCAAAATCAGCGTCGCCACGAGTTTACCGCAAACGGCTAGTTTCAGTTCCGGCGAAAATATCGTCACTAGTGCCAGTACTTCGCTTTACGGTGGTGAAAGGTACGATACACGATGATAACGCCTAAAAAATGCATTATTATTATATCATCATGTGATGTACTGTCATATTTTGGATTGTCATGCGTATCCTATAACTGAAAAATCGTATATAGTGGTACATACTATTTCATATTTGTCGTTTGCAGATTTAAAAATCTACGATACTTAGCGGTAGCCTTGCACGATTTACGAGTAACATTTTCATGAAAATTGAAAAACATTAAGTAAGACATCACTTAATTCCTATTTTATGATGTCTGATACCATGTTACCCAGTATATAGACGAGAATGGATGGAGATTTGAAAAAGTTAATTGAATTTTTTACAAGCCGGATTCTTGATTTTGGCAAATCTATTTCAATTCTGAATTCTCTTGAATTTCTTCATATAAATTGCTCTAATTCATTATTATGTATCCAGTAGAAATCAAGGTAGTAATTACAGAATTAGAAAGCAAACTTCACAAAAGTTGTGTATTTTTTTTTTTTTTTTTAATTCGATTTACTTTTATAATCAGAATATGTAACATAGTGCGTTATATCTAGACGCGGAGGTCGTATTCACGACAATTCATTCAATAGATGCACTGAAAAAAAAATTGTTATTTTCAAGTAAATATTTACTTGAATTTAGAAAAGATTTTCTTGAATTAAGTAAGATTTACTAAAAAGAAGGAAACATTTTCTTAACTCAAGTGAATATTTACTTGAGAATAACATTTTTTTTTCAGTGTGAGATTCGTTTTAATTATTCTTTATTATTAAATAATATGATTAATATTATTTAATAACATTCGACATTTAACGTTGTTTTTCATAAATGTACAATTATTAATTTAATAAACAATTAACCAATTACTGACATCGCTAAAATGATCGTAATATACTATAATTAAAATATAAATTTTAACAATGGAAATTTCATGATAAAAATGAATTGACATTTTGAATCTTTTTCAATGCAAAATAATCGAATTTATTTTAATTTAAGAATCAAGGATCTGGATTTGAAAGAATTCAAGTTTTTTAGTTATATTTCAGTGCCTTCTTTGTTTTCTGGGTTACTTCTTATATTTTCTTTCCTTTTTATATGAAGTAAAAATATAAAATAATTTTATGAAACAAAAATTCCTAATATTTATTTCAAATGATTTATTAATTTATTCCATCGAATTAACAAAATTAATATTAGATTTATGCAACGTTTTTTCTTCTTTCTTGTTGATTCCTTATGCGATATAATCTGATTTCACTTTTAGCACCGAGTGCACTGTGACTATCACGAATGTCGGTCAATTGCCCATCGAGATGTTCGAAGTTTCGATTCAATCGACACTGGACAGCGTAACGGAAGCAAAAGTTTTCACATGGAGCGATGAAAATCTGCAATCTCAATTACCTCTGCAACCTGGAGCCAACGCCAGCGTTACTTTATATATGTATGCGGCGATGGATTTTATAGCACCATCCCGGCAAGGTATTTATTCGAAAAATTTATTTATTTACGACGATTTAACTTACAGATGACGGGAAAACCAACAAAATTTCCACTATACGTCATTGTTTAAATATTAGTACGTTTGGAACGTTTTGAAATGCTGATATAGAGCATTTCACGTTTTAGGGAAAAATTGAATGATGCTGGAGGACAGGATTAGGAAAAGGGTACCATTATGATAAATGCTCTATTACCGCAATTTGATATCAAATTTCAAAAATTGAACATGGCGGATTCGAAATATTGAATTTTCTGACTTCAAATTCCTGATTGCATATATATTTGTTAATTTACTTTTCAAGTGATGTTTTTTTTTTTTATTATTTCTATTGTAATTTGGCGTTTTTAATCCTGCCTGTTTGAATCCGGAATCTTGAATTTCAAAATGTATGTAAAGAAGTACGTCTACACTTAGTATTATACAATTGTTTAAAATTGTTTTTTTTTCTGGCAATTCTGGTAAAATCAACGAATTTTTTCAAAGTGGAAGAATTATACAGTAGAGAGCATTTTCTTAGAGATATTGGGATTAAACGCATTGCAAAAATTTATAAAGTACAAAAAGAGGGCACAAATTTTGAATGAAGACAAAAATAGTAACACTAATTGTATACATTTAATTGTATAAATAAAGAAAAAGGGAAAAATTAATGAGAAACGATGACAACGAAGAAAGTAAACGTAAAACAAAGAAAAATAGTCAGAAAGTGGATATTTTCCTAGTATCTATAAAAATAAAGAGAAAATGGTAAAAATAAAGAAGAAATGGTAAAAATAAAGAAAAACGGTAAAAATAAAGAAAAATAGTAAAAATAAAGAAACAGGTAAAATTAATGAGAAAGGGTGAAAATGAAAAGTAAACGAACAGCAAAGAATAAGAGTCAGAAAAAGGATATTTTTTTAATATTGATAAAAATAGAGAAAAAATATAGAAATGAAGAAAAAGGTAAAATTAAAGAAAAAAAAATAATAATAAACATAATGAGGAAAGGTGAAAATAAAAAAAAAAGTAGAATGAAAACTAAGAAAAAAAATCAGGAAAACAATATTTCGTTAGTAACGATCTTTCTACTTTTGTAATTGTAAAGAAATGATTACCTACAAATTTATTCAATTTTCTTCTTTCCGATTTTCAAATTAACAACGAGGCAATGTGCAAAGTTTAATTATTTGCAAACTTGTTTATGCAACTTTTACTTAATAATTTTATAAATACTTTGCAACACATTTATCAATTAAAAAACGGATTTGTGCGAAACAGAATCTCACGAATCGCATGTACATGATAATAGTTTACTTACTGATGTAAATTGGAGTCGATTAACTCTAAAATTCAGAAATGTTTAAGAGAAGCTCCTTCCTACGTAATAATTAAAAATGTTAATTTTTCACCAATGAATGTATTTGCGCCAAAACCAATTTTAAGAACTACTGCGTTATCGCTAATAACCTTGATGTAGTTAAAATTTAAATGAAAATTATAAAAAATTGATTTTGCTATCGTGTACAAACAAAAGTACATTTTTGTATTTTACCTTGTTTAGTAACACTTTTTTCGTCATTTTGATTTATTTTGTGTCATTTGACATAAACATATCTTAATATTGAACTGTTATTGATGTATAACTGCAGACAAGATGAACAAAATCTATACTGATGGAATTTACTGAAAACATTTAAAATTCTTTCGGAGCAAAATGTAATTGATTTTTCCAAGACATTCGTTTGTAAATATTTTTTATCTAATCTATATTACAAAAAAAAAAAAAGAAAAAACAAAAAAAAATTAGAGGAATAAATTCGAGTCAATTATTTATATGTTTATGTAATAAGTTGATCATTAATACGTGTGTGTATGAATGAAAATATTGATAGAAATGATAAGAATTTTTTTTTTTTGTAGATGTAAATAGCAGCAGTTATCCGAGTCAGCCAAATAGTTTAATGTCTCACTCGGGACCAAGTTCCTTGCCATCCAGACTCAGCTCACCTTCGCATCATACAAAAAGACAGTCCGATCTCACGTCATCGTTTCGTTCGGGAATTAGTTCGAATTCATCGAACTCTTTAGCCAGTGCTCGACTTTCCAAGCTCGCTGTTCCTTTACATGCTGCAAATATTGTCGAGGGCCAACTAAAGATAAAGTACTCTGGAGATGCCGGTTTAGCTGCAGGTTACTGCAGGGTCTCTTCAGTGTTTATCACTATTGAATTATTACCGAGTGTTCAAATAACAAGTTGGGATGTGCTGCCAGCTGAAACGTAAGTATTGATTGTTTTTTCATCCATTCAGACTAATGCTCTATACTTCTTCATGCTTGAATCCATGTGAGGGATTTTACGAAGTGGTGCTGCTAGTTTGCTAGGATGAGTTGTGACAGTATTACATCTGCATACGTACATGGGAAAACTTGTGAGAGAACTGCTCACACTGCACTGCAAAGCAGTGCGAGATAGAACAAAATTGTACTAAACCTTTTTTGTCAAGCAGAAAATTTCCTACAAAAAAGTCAATGAGGGCCCTATATAGTCTAAACTCATTAGGTTATCCATAATGTAAATGCATTATTAGATGGTAATTTTGAAATTTTATTTATGAAACTTGTAAGAAGCTTTAATCTCGTGTCAATTTTTGTATCAACTTGGTTTGGTTGTGTCAAATTGGTTGTATCAACATATTTTCGAGTTTGTTATTATTTATATTGTTTCGGACGAAAGTTTACTTTTGATAGTATTTTGATTTAGTTTGGTAATAATATTTTAATCAGAACTGGTTTGTACAATAAATGACACGTTAGATTTAATTTTTTACCGATGAAAGGCTCTCATGCAATTATATTTCCCGCTCACCCAATGGAACAACATGTGGTCGCTTCGATTGCTAATTTGATTTGTAATAAGGTTTAAAATTAAAAATTGTTTTCCTATAATTTTTTAAATAGTTATTTGATCTTGTTTAATATTAAGAAACATGTTTGTAGTTCGTTACAGTTTTATCTGGTATTGGACGTTACAAACATGACAAATCATGAAATGGAGTTACATTACACGCAAAATAAATGCATTTATATGGAGGGGAGGGAGTCTTGCAGAATTCCTATTCCAGTTGATCGATGTCCACTCAGCAAGTTATCAGCGGCAAGTACATTATTATTTTTAATTTCTTACATCGCTTTGAATAAACTGTTATTTATTTTCTTATATTTATGAACAGTTGAATGGAGATGGTAATTATGCAGAACTCCAGAAGATTTGTGCAGAACATATTGCCGCTTTAACAGATTTGAGGTGGCATCTATTAGGAACTGATCTCACAGGCAAAGCGACTTTAACAGGCCTAACGCTTACACAGGACATGTTAGATCTTGTTAGAATGAGTCCACTTCAATGGGGTATGTCAGATTTGAAATAAAATCTTTTTTAAATTTGTTAATATAATTTATTTTTGTTTGTATAAAAGTATAATATAAAATAAAATAATTTATTTATGTTTATATAAAAACTATTACTACTATTACAATATTCAATTAAATGTCAACTACATATAGTTTTCAGAAAACATATGTCGCAAAGTCATTATTCTTCAAAACCTAGTTCCACTCCTGTTTTGTTCCATTTGAAAGCGTTTTGAAAAAGAAAAACAAAAAAGATAATTTCAAGCAAATTATAAAAAGAGCAATTTTTTCAATTTACGTATAAAATTTAAAAATAAAATGTACATACAATTTTGGTTATGTAGATTTGAAATTTTTCATAATTTTGTTTGTAGATGAGATGTTGATTTCAATTATTTTCTTATACGTTTTGTTACTATTTAAGCTTAAATTCTGCTTTCAGAAGTTACAATCAACGACACCATCGTTAAAGCCCAAGACGAGCTTACTTGCAGTTTAGGTGAATGCATTAGTGTTGGTGTAGGCGTTTGCAACGCTTTGGAAAATCCATTAAAAAATTTAACACTATCAATAAATCTATATCAAGATCATCACAACGGTGTAAATAACTATCGTTTAGACACAAGAGTTTCTATTGCAGGGGCTAATAAAGTTATGCTTCCAATGGTAATTATATATAATATTTTAAAAACTTGTTGTAATTCTATTTATTTATATAAATGATAAACTAAGTAAGAATAAGTATTTGTGACTGACAGCTGTCAACTATCAAATTTTAAATTTAATAGAAAACTCTTATGTTATGTTTTAATTACATTTAATATTGCATTAATGTGTATAAGTTCATTGATTTGACTGTAAAAACATCGAGTTTTTAAAATTAGTTGCAGGAAGCTGGTCGAGCCTACCATGAATGCCGCATCGTGTTTTTGACAGCTGGACAGTACAAAATTGACATTCAATGTAGCAGTCGTGATTCGGCTCCTAACGCGCCGACAATCTGCTCAGAACTCGCGAACGCTGGTCATACCTGGAGGCACATCCCGCCTATTGAAATTACTGTAGACGACTGTTGAACTTCTTTTGTTATAAGTCATATATTTGTTTATATTTTAAATGTGTTATAAAATTATAATGTACGTATCACATTGTGCGCTTACATTTGAACTATGTTTTATATCCTAGATTTGTTGCACAATTTCACTCATTTGCATTAGCATATTTACGATATGACGATATTTAAAACATTTTGTGCAGAATAGTCCTAACACGCAATCACATGTACCATTGCTAAGAATATAAACTATAGTTTTATAAAAATTGCTACTAAAATATATTAATTCTTTATTTCTTTAGTTTCTTTTTCCCAAGTGGAATAAATTCAGTTTCTTCCAATTGCCTGCGAAATCTCCTATAAAAGTCCAAGACTGTCTTGTTCGCCCATACTTGCTGTGCATTAAAATCCAACACTCTAAGAGTCTGTATGCTTTGAGCACGTGAGAGAGCTACATAGGCTTGACCAGCGTCAAACACTTTTGAAAGTTTCATTTCAACACAGTCTAAGGTCAAACCTTGGCTTTTGTGAATCGAAAAAGCCCAAGCAAGTTTTAATGGAATTTGTTTTCGAGAAATAATGGAGCCGCCTGTTGTTTTTACGGTCCACTTTTCAGTTTTCGCTTTGTAGTCACCACATCTACGGAAATGCACGACCGGCATGTCATTTTCAAATTTTGTTACGACGCCTCTTGCACCATTAACCAGTCCTGCACTAATGTTAATATTCTTCACAAGCATAACCTGTGCTCCGACTTTAAGAACTAATTTACTTGGTATAGGAAGTTGCTGATCCAGGATCTTTGTTGATGATTCATCCGAGTCGTGGGCCATAAAAGTTTTGGCCTCACCAGACAACTTTTCCAGTTGAGAATTGTTTATTTCATTAGCTTCATTTACGTGAGAGCATAAACGAGTAGCTAAAATACCATCAACCTCAATCTTTTGACTCGACGTGGACTTTAAGGTTGTTGCAATCTCATCTGTTACTCTACCTATTCTAATACTATTTAGTAAGTTTATGAAAGTGGGGTCAGTCTGTCGATGGACGGTTTTTAATTCAAAGTTGGCATGAACACAATTAGACCATGCTTCACTTTCAAAGCAAAACTTTACTTTTTCATTCCATTTACCTACAGGAGGTAGCTGAAAAAAGTCACCGCATAAGATCAGTTGTATGCCTCCAAAAGGTCGTTCATTATTTCTTAAAAATCTAGCCAAAGTTTCGATTTTGTCAAAGAAATCTCCATCAACCATTGAAATTTCATCAATTATTAAATGCTTTGTTTTTCTCCAAATTGTGCCAGCATTGGATTTTGAAAGTATTTGTTTACAACGATCCATTGTTGCAGTCCCTATACCAATGCCTGCAAATTGATGAAGAGTAATACCTCCAATGTGACAAGCTGCGACTCCAGTACTTGCAGTTGCTACAGTTACATCAGGTGGTAGTGAACCAATGATTTTCTTTAGAAGAAATGATTTACCTGTACCTGCACTTCCAGTAAAAAATACATTTTGACCTTTGAGGATAGTGTCTAGAACTCTTTGTTGTTCATCTGTCATTTTCCCTTCTGTAGGATCGGAATATAATTTTTTTGCTGTAGGTATCTTATGGCCATTTTCATTAATGAATTTTCGTTTTCGTACATTAGAAGGGGAAGGAGTTGTTACCGTGACACGAGACTGAACTAATGCTTTTTCCTTTGCACGATTTATTTCAGTTACCGTTGCAGGACTAATCTCTTCGACACCTCCTCTTTTGTTGATTAATTTTTCTCGCAAAGGATTCTTCAAGGATTTTGATTCTTCTTTACCAGTTAATTTAATATACATCATTTTTAAAAAACTGATGAGCTGAGATGCTGGAGCATTTGACATAAATAACGTACACAATTCTTCCTTAAACTTTATAGACGCTTTCCCTTCACTCATGAATCTATTGAAAACTGCAATACTGCCACTTTTAACAGCTAGTTTTACGATGCTCTTTGCTTTATCTGCTGTAACTTCAATTGCCAGTTGTCCACAGTTGCGAATTAAACGAATGTTTGCAGTTCGATGATTAACTTTTCGAACCGTCGTTCCTTGAGCATTTACCCACTCCATGCATGCTGCACATGTTACAGAGGATCCGTCAGCCTCCATCATAGGAATGCTAAAATTATAAATTTAAATATATTATTTTTAAGTCAACCAGTACATTAGCTAGCAACTCATTAATCTCAATTGATAAATTAGATGACTTTTAAATATATATAGTTTTGTAATCTGTTCTATATACATATGCAGAGTAAAAAAGAAATACTTTAAGAGAAATTACACTGTGCATTACATATATATAATTTTGACATATTTTACTTACTTAAGGATAAATAGTGTAGAGCTAGTAAATAATATTGAATCAAATAATGTAATAAAATAAATTACATAAAAGAATTAAGCGGGAAAAATAATATTGCTTACCTGAGTGGCCTGAGTGCAATCTGCTGACCGATGACACTAGCGCTATTGAGTCCCTTGGCCTCCGTCTGCAGGGCCTGGCAGGGCCGTCAGACCGTGCATGCGGGTCAGAGCCAGCGGCGTCAGATGGTGCCGGAGAGGAGTGGAGGGACCCTGTAAACGGAAACGTATTGAAAGTTAAAAATACGAATTCAAACGAATTAAAATGAATTAAAATGAATTAAAACGACTGAAAATGAATTCACTTAAGCGTACATGAATTCATTTCAATTCGTATTTTTAATTTTCAATACGTTTTCGTTTACTGGGGAGTGTATTTAAATGCACATATACATATATGTTTACATATGTCCACATGTGTGTACATACATTGCATGCATACATACAAGGAACCGGCGTTCTGTTTTGTGCGCGATTGTTGTTGGTTGTATATACCATGGTATATACCATCAGTAGAGGCACATAAAAAGTTGTATAGAAAGAATCGAAAAGTACTGTATATTATTATAATAATTATATATACGCGGTACTAATATTTTCTTATGTATACGGACGATTTCTGTATTATTATATATTTCTTATGAATTCGAAAATAGGACGATACTTATATCGGCATAAAATGCGCTCATAAATCGATGTAAAGAAGGATGGAATGAACATTTTTTGAAATCAACTTTTTAAGCTTGCGCGGTAGGAAGCTAAAGATAAAGGATTCATCTCTGGCGGGCGGTACCCACGGTACCAACCGTATGTACCGTCTTTATTGTGATGATGATAATGATGATAATAAAGATCGCAAAACTTTGATTTCTCACCAGCGCCACCTGGTATTCTAATAATATATCAGCGACCGTTGGCAATAATATACTTTCGCGCCATTCTTGTGTCGCAAAATCGGGGATGAATTTCACACGTGCATTGTATATAGTACATATATGAAATTGTCGAGGCTTTATGTAAACAAGCAGTTGCAGAAAGACGTATTTACTTTTTTTTACATATAATTTGTTATTTAAGGTCCAATCACCGTGGATAATATTTTTTGTTCCACACCGCAGTTATATCCTGTTTAGAGCATATTCGGAACTGCGCGATCAGGACGACGATTTAGAAGTTACATATTTAAAAATAATGTCACATGGTTTTAAAGTTCTCTGATAACTGATTATATACTGAACGCGCGCGTGTTTGATACGTAAGGTGTTGAATTACATTTAACGAACTCTTCTGCACATAAGTGAGTATATATATATATATATATATATATACACGAAAAGTTTTTCGTTTGCCCGACGAATGAAATAAATGTACGAGATTCACGAAACACGGTGTATATATATAATATAGGATATTTCTAAACATTTTACTCCACATATCAATAGTATAATAGAAAAGGTAAGAAATATTTTATTTCATATGTGAACTATTTAATCAACGATTTATTTCCAGCTCCTTATTTATTTATTTTTTTTTTTTTTTGTATTCGTAACATTGTAAAAATTAGATATAGATAATTTGAGGTTAAATTATTAAATATCATCTTCTTTTTATATGTAAAAGTTAGATTTTCACATTATTAAGCTGGAATTTATATCATGTCAAATTATAATTTGTATTTTTGTATAATTGTTTTGTTTATTAACGTATGAATGAACCTGCCCACCGTTTTTGAAAATTGATGAAAATAAGTACACCAATTTCATAAATTATGACATAAAAAAAATAAGGGTTATTTATATTTTGTAAAATACAGTCCTGAGATGATTAAAATAGTAGTACATAAAAATTATGAATTTCTACGGAAATTATTTGAGATAAAATTGTTAATATAAGCTAATTATCCTTTATTTTAAGAATTGTCAGTTACTACATTGACTACTGCCATACTACTATCATACAATGTCATTTATGAATTAAGTTTAGCTATTGGATGATTTTCAGTTTATGGCATTAAATTATGTAATATAACTTTAAGATTATGTAGTGTAATTATGACCAATAACATTTTGTAGTTTTGTAAATAAATTTTAAATAAAATGAACATTGTTTCATCAAATTTATGCTTTTAAATAAGAACGTATATTGAAGTTTCAGAGAAAATTGAAATCGCAAAACGTGTAAGTAGTTTGGCATATTATTCTGCATATTATTCAGCATAAAAACAAAATCGTATCTATGATAAACTCTAATATAAAAGGCGGTTTTCCTGTGAAATTCACAAAGTTGAGAATTTTTATATCTGTAGTCTTTACCGGACATTCTTCAATTAATGTTTTATTATTGTATTTCACGATCATGACTTACATCATAAAAAATGACATCTTGACAATTATACCATGCTACCATGAATGAAATATAAAACAATTATATATAAATTATTTTAATATATATATAATAATATAAAATGAATATAAAATAATCGCTCAAACATATGTGTGTGTGTGTGTGTGTGTGCATATATACATATATATATACACATACTTTAGGGATATACATGTCATACCGATTATTTCAGGTCATTGATGTTACAAGAAGGCGAATATAAAAATCCCTACGAAATGTTATAGCATGTATGTGTGGTCCAAGTAGCCAAGGTTAATCTTTTGTAATCACAAAAGTCTGGAACGATCTACCTAAACTTTATACACAATGACTTAAAAATTATAAATGTAGAAATATTCATTTTGTAATATGTGCGTAAAGTACTACAAAATGCATTGGCTGCCTATATTGGCTTGATATTGACTTTAGTATAGGATGTGAGAAAAACATATAATTGTATATATATCTGAATCACATACAATCCGCCTATATATATATATATATATATATATATATACTACAAATTTATTCTTTTTTTTTCCTATTTATAGTATATATCATATTATATACAAAAATATTCGTAAATTTAAATATTATTTTTCTTTGCCCAAATTTTCACATTTATTTGCTCGCAAATAAATGACAAAAACGCATCATCCCGCGGGCAGTATTAGTCTAGGCGCAGGACATGGTTCCGTGGCCGTTTATATGTCCACGGCTGGAAACAACTGTATTCGATGTATTTTGACCTCCTGAACACGAAT
>JAPYZR010006447.1:0-18133 GCA_030522945.1 Trichopria nigra
ACTATATCTTCCGTTAAACATAGAAAGCCTTATTGCAGGGCCGAATATACAAGCGTGTCAAATTGTACTGCGTTATATTAAAGAATGTAACAGAAATATTTAGAAAAATGTAATACATTGTATATCACTAATTACTGTAGCCGATGTAAGCCTATTTCAGGCTTGGAGGCTTAAATAAAAAAAAAAAAAATTTTACCATTGTTTAGTAATTTTGCTAAAATAATAAAGAAATACCATTTCCTTCAAGTTTCCTTCTTATTTTTTCAATTGAGCATTAAAAAAAAATGAAGAATTAACGACTAATATATTATTTTCTTAAAAAAAAAAAAAAAACTAAATCTTAGCTCAGCAATCCTATCGCTATGTAATATTCAATATTCATATATCATCTCATTCGATCAAATTCTAATTGACTCAGTGTCGAAAAGTATCAAATCTATTCAATATCAATTAATTGTCGTTTCAAGTCATTATATTGTGCCGGCCTGTTACTGTTAGTTGCATTAAATGTGATCGACTTTTTACCGCGATCGTGTGATGACTTCCGTTCGGAGTTAGTGTGTAAAAATCCGATGACTAATGGCGACACTTATGTCAGACGCTGATAATGGCATTACGCGTTGAAACATTGTTCCCGTTTCGCAAATACATTGTTGTTAGCAGCTATCGAAACAAAAACATTACGCAAAATTAAATATATGAGTTGCGGCGGTGAGTCAGGGAAAAAAGGCACTTGTGTCATTCTTAGCCGTCACATTTATTGCTTCTATACTGATCAGTTTTATTATACTTTTGACGTAGCACCCTGTACAGTTGACAATAATAATATAATCATCTTGAAAAAGAACATTTATCAACATATAAAAATTAAGCTTAGTATACATTTAAAAAATTGTAAGGTCGTTTTTAAAATTTTATTAGAACGGATGCATAGGTGTTTTTTTTCGAATGTTAAACATTCAAAATGGCGGATCCAATATGGCCGACTGAAATTTTGCAATTCGCATTACCATTCTCATCCAAATCACGAGGACTATTTAATCGATTATTTCGTATTATATACAAACTTTCGTTATGTTTTCAAAATCGGAGACCAAAAAACACGACAACTTTTTGTATAATTTTACGGAGGAAACTAAATTTAATTTCCAAAAATATCATTTCGGTTACTCAACTTCATTAATCGTACATATCGGAACATAATTGTAATATTTTATCCGCCATTTTGGAATTTTTAAATTTCTCCTTCTGATTCGCAATTAATGGGAACCTCGAAAACTCCCGTACACCGACTCTCATCCAAATCATGGCAATTATTCAATTACAGTCGGCCATATTGAATCCGACATTTAAAATTTTTAAATTTTGTCGATATTGATGCTAATGATATTACACCTGTACAGTTTTTAGGGAACGATAAGGCAATTTTTATATGTGCATTTCTATTCATTTTTTTCAAAGAACTGCTGGAATCTTTTTGATTACTTTTCTCATTTTAGGCCCCTAGTATAGGTCCGCCATTTTGGTTGCATATATATTGCAGGCCGCATCATCAGTAATCTTATCGACCGGCCGTAAATCAATGCACCGTATACGTCCAATCGATCACGATGCACAACCAAGAAATTACACATCTACACGCGTGCATTGTTCTACGATAAACGTTTTCCCTCACAGCAAACATAATATATCTGCGCCTGTATGTCGATTCGCGGTCGCGCATGGATCCTGCGTCATTATTTAATCCAACGCGTTTCTAATTGACTTTAGAACGCTTTTCAGGCGTCCGGACAAAAAGCCCGCGACTTTTTAAAAATGAAATAGCTTCGTGTCGATATCGCAAACAAAAAAACAAAACGGAAATGCCCACCACGTCGTCGTCTCGTTCGTCGGCTCGTAAAATGCTCATTTTACTCAATTTGTAAGTGTGCCGAGTTCCAGTAAAATTTCCGTCACCTCGCGTACGCGGAAAGAGACTTTTTAATTACTCTTCCACACACACACATCACACACACGCGCACGCGCACACCTAGACGTCCCTGCCGAGGTTAATTTACGCGGAAAATGTAACAATTTCGCAATTATTGCTCGAGTCCGAGGCAAGAAAGAGGGTCGGACTCCGAATGAAGAAAAGGACACCCATGTATGGGGCGGTAATTGATGCGTTGCGCGACGACGACGTAGGGTCTATAATAGTCGGGATTCTTTCTTCTTTTTCTCCACGCTCTACATGGCACGCTGTATATACGACTCTTGAACCGAGTCGTGTACTTTCCTCGAAATTCGACATTTTTAGTTAAAACAAAAAAAAGAGCGTGTTTTGTTTTCTTTCTTTCTTTCATCCTTCCTTATTCTTCTTCAAAATCAAGCGCACTCACCGCGAGTAATTTCCCAATTTGCTTTGCATCGTTTTCCCATAATTATACCCAACTATACGTCACATTTTCCGAAATTGCTCGCGTTACTTTCTTTTCCACGCTTCTTGGCTAGTAGTAGTAGTAGGAGTAGCTGTTTATTGCGGGGTAATATGGCCTCGAACGTCATTTCTGCCGGAATTTCCGATTGACTTTTTTTGGACCAATTATACAAACAAACGTTGTGTTTTATATTACTATTAAAAAATAGATACTTTGAAATTCATTGAAACTCGTCACTTTACTACTCCATCGTCGCATCCCTCTAATTCCCATACGTGCTGAAGTATCTCTTTTCGCAAAAGTTCCATCCAAGGATTGGAACCCGACTTAGAATTAGGAAAGTAACATCTCGAGTGGCTATTACAGTTCCCCTTTTGCTATACTTTAACGACGTCCCCTTCTGTATTCGCTAAACAATTAAAGCATCCAGACCCTGGAAGTTCCTCCCCTAGGTGACATCCCCGCTATCAAATTCCAAGGTCCTCTTACGCAACTTCCTATAGTCTCGAAACTAAATGTATACAAATCCAGACAAGTGACTTTTCGACATTCAACAATTACATCGCAACTAACTTTCTTATTATATTATTAATATATTATATTATACTGTCTTGCGCGTCCACTTATCTATATATCGTCCAAATCTATATACTGTCCTAATCGATACTTCCCTGGTAGAAATTCTTTCCAGTTTTATTGGATACAGTTCATTTTCTGGCTAAGTTAAGTGGTGGTTTAAAACTGTGTACAGCAAAAATGCCCACAAACTAGACAATAACTATAGACACAAATAAGCAAACTAGTTTTTTGTTACAAAACTATCTAAATATTGCACACAATTAATGCATTTAAACTGTCCACAGCTTTGGCTAAAAATCTTGCCTAATAACTGTTCAGTAAAATTATTCAAAATATGTATAAAAATATCCTGTCAATTACTGTACAATAAAATTATTTAAATATATGCACATAAAATAAATGGGTAAATGTTACGTACATACTGTCCAGTTAAAATCCACATATTAGTCAAATTCTGGGTTAAAAACTGGACAAAAAATGATTAGCCTATTAGTTTTAAATATTACGAATATTTGTAGCCAAAAACTGGACAGAAACTGTCCACAAATTATCTACAAAAGTTATCTAAAAAATATCCATACAATCGTTACATTTCCATTAAGAAACTGGCCAGATTTCAATAAGATATTGTCCACAAATTAGCTAGTACACAAGTTTATTAGCAAAAAACTAGGCAGTATTTAGGCCCAATTTCTACCAGGGCTCTCTACAATTATCTATACTATTTTTTGTTGTTTTCATACAACACTGACAAGATACTTGAATGAACGAATGCTCGAATGTACAAATTGCGACGAGAGTGGCAACGGATGTTCCTTTCATAAAATAGGACATGGAAGCCCGCCCAGTTGTAAAGACGAAAAGTATAGATTTGGACAAGGCATACTATATATAATATTATTATTCACAACAAGGGATGACTGTCAAAACAATCTTGGTTGTAGAATACATTGTTAAATAAATTAATGGATCCGACTAACCTTTAATGTGGTCGAAATATCGAGTGGAATTTACCATACTTAAAATTTACACACCATAGTTAATGCACGATACTCCAAAGCTGATAACTTACCTGGAACATAAAATGAAGATTGCAATTAATAAAAATATTAAAATTATTGTAATAATATAATTACGGTTTTAAAAGTGAGCAACGCTCATATTACATTATATATATATATATATACTGACAATATATTAGTCGTGACCATCAACAAATTTTCCAAAATGTCATATGTTACAAAAATAGTAAAGCATTATTCATTCATCGTATATATACTGACGTTTTTCTCGAATCGATTAAGCATGCTTGTTTAAACTTGGTTTCACCAATTTACATCCATACATCGACAATTTCATTCACGGCAAGCACTCGGCGCCTAATGACGATAAATCAGCAGCGACTGTCAATTATATTCCAAAGAGAGGAGCTACGTTTCGTGCCGAACAACCGGAAAACTTCCAGTGCAAGTGATTAACTAATTGTGCGTTCGATTTCCCGAATAAGGAAACAGCGGGTCCCTGAGATCTAAGATCAGATCTACATGGGTTAATTTGACGAATACGCGTGTGTGCGTGCAACTCGATATTGCATTGAAATTGTACGCGCCAATTTGTATTTCGTAAATTTAGTCTTGCCTTACCGAATTTCGAGTAATCTCCTTTAAAATCCTCGTCAAAAAAGAATTTTTCTAACAAAAACGTGATTTTTTTTTCATTTTTGTTTATTTACTTACAACCTAAACAATAAACAATTCCGTCTTCTTAACTATTTTTAAATAATGTATTCAATTATCGCTAAAAACCAGAATTTTGAAATAGTTATACCATATTTATATGATTTTAGCGTACTGTGTTTGTAAATTGTATAACTGCAATTTTTTAATATTTTATAACAACTTCATTTTTATAATTATTTTAAACAATCATATCTTTATTTATTATTATTTAATAAACATCAACTTAAAAAAAAAATTTGTTCTAAATATTCTCGTAAAGTATTTTTACCTTATTAATTCATTTAATAATACATTCATCTAAAATTTAAGTGTAAATACAATTTAAATAGAGAAAAAAAAACCGTGAAGGACGCAACGTCGAAAACAACTTACCTATATACATGTATGAACTGATATATCCAATTGATCCTAATCAATGAATTCCAATCATTAATTTTTAGAAATGAACCGTTGTTCTACTATTTTATAATTAACGCGACTGCACACATATTTTATTTCCACCGGGCGGTAATTGTTAGGTGTGTCATTTTTAATTAGTAAAACGCAAAGTGTAACATTTTCGAATACTTCGCTAGTCGCAAAAAAAAAACAGTATTTAATTAATCCAATTGAGCAAACACTTTCAAGCTTGCGCCGGTTATTTTCACCGGTACATATGTATAACTGCATGCGAGAGATTTCGCAACTTGTCTTTCATTAAATAAAGATAACTATCGTCGAATACAAAAAAGCCAACAATTACAAATTACAATTATGTAATTTATGTATAATATACAACTCTTTTTTTTCCTCGTTAATATTCGCATTATATATATATATATGTGTGTGCGTGTGCGTGCGTGTGTATACACACACGGCATTTGTCGTGGGTGCAGCAGTATTGCAATGAAGACGGTAAGGTAAATGTCCTAATGTAACGCGAGCGTGCGCCAGTTTGTGATTTCATACATTACGCGAACGTAATATACATATACACATAAGAAAGACTAGTTACATACTGTGACGCAAATACCAATTAGAACATTCATATATCTCTCTCCCTCTCTCTCTCACTCTTTCTCTTTCTCCCTCACCCTTTGCTTTTTTAAGTCAAAATTTCTTATTATGTCTATATAGATCACAAAAAAATCCCTTTTTTCATTTCTCTATACTTACGTCAATACTTCGTCGACCCAGATGCCGTGGGCTATATACCATTTAATTTGGACGCGTTTATATATATATATATATTTTTTTATATAGTTATGTATATACTGGACAATAATCTAACTATCGAACATCGAACAAAAAATATAGAGTATATATAGAGTAAAAATCTGACATCGTCAAAATATTGTGTAACGTCCAAAATATTTCAATAATAGGAAATGTACGAAATATTCCAAGACCTTTTGAGAAATATAAAATAAAATGACAGTGCCCAAAAAGTCGCCCAAGTTCTAAATCGTTAAAAAATCCCAAAAATGTCAACGAAATATCTAAATAGTGGAAAATTAACGTATATGATTGAAAAATATGCGCCCAAAGTACTGACCAAACAAAAAAAAAAAATTAAAAAGTAATCCTCACTCTGTCCTCGATCGTTTATTTCACTTTCTATTGGATTTAATAATTTTTCTTTATCTTAACCTTGTTTTTTACTTTGTACATTGTAAGGCATCTCAAAACAGTTTGGAATAAAATGACAAAAAATGGACAAAAAAGACACTTTAAATGACCCAAACATTAAAAAATATTCGAAATATTTAAAAATCATTACAATATACTAAAAAATGTCTATAATAATAATAAAAAATTTACCCAAAAATATTTGAAATAAAACCACAACTTAATTTCATAAAAAATAATTCGATATGGAAAATTTTCTTTCGCGTTTCTTCGGACTTTAATATTTTCAATGGAACTTACCCAAAATATCAAGAAAATATTTCACAATTCAACACATCAAAAACTAATCAAAAATTACTATAACCTAAATATTGTATAAAACTATTCTAAATTTTTTTTATTTATTTACTGCGGATATTTATTAATACCCAAAATGCGTATATAAAAATAACGTCCAAAATTTATAAAAATGTACAAAATATAACAAAATATCCAAAATACATTGCAATGCTCAAAATTACGCTACATGACTAAAATTCTGAAAAATGTTCAAATTTGAAAATTAGGGCTAATTTTCAAAAATGACCATGACGTCGAAAAATTGTCAGAATATTGCAAAGTGGAAAAGTATAATGCACCAGGAAAATTGATTACTAATCGTTTATATTCTCCCCTCCTTTTCGCCCTCGGTACTTAATGTGCGCTATTTCATTCGTTACGTTCTATTTTTGGTTGTCTCCATTTATCAATTTACATTTAGGAAAATATTTTCACCAATTGTCCCTCATTTTCCCCAACTGTCATTGTTTTCCTATACCAATTATACCATCGACGACAATTACCATTTAACTCTTAATTCTCCCCGTCTCGATTTTCTTGTGACTTCCATTCGTAAGCATGTCTCAACTTTTCTACTTCAGAGTTCCGGATTTTTAGGATGTTTATGGTGGCTGCGAGTTACATGCGAGAGACAGGAAACCCGTTCGATTTCCGGTGGCCGGTTTGCAAGTAAAAGCCGTTTACGGGACGGTGGCACTCGGTGACGTCCGCGCGTGGAAACAATGGCCCCCTTATTATTGGCACTTTTCGCGGTTGTTTATTGCGCAATGGCCTCGAATCGCGCAATTTTCCCGGAAATCACGGGGCCCCTGACAATTATGTATTCTCGCTCGATGGCAAAAAAAAAAGAAGTGCATGTTTCTGCAACGTTGTCCGGTGGCGGGAATTTTCCAACCGGGAAGCTCGACCGTGCGCCATTATACGTCCTGCGCCCCCTATTACGAATTCTTCCGTACTACTTCGTGCTTATATTCGCTCATACTCGGCTATGTTCGTTTTTAAGATTTTGTCTTTTGTTATTTCGGGAAATTTTCATTACCATTTTTTATTAATTCATTTTTTTTTTTAATAAATTTTGTATTGTTTTTTTTTGTGATTCAGCTTTGTACAATTTCGACAAATATGAATTTTTGTAATCAGAATTATAACTTTGATAAATGAAATGTAAAATTTTATAATTAGAAAAATTTCTCTTCATTATGTTTTTTATTTTATTATATTTTTTTATTTATACGCTTTATGTAAATGAAACCTGACTTCAAAATGACCTAATACAGTTTTAATTATTAGAAAAATTTCCGATAATTAGGACATTTCTGATAATATAATATCGGTCGTCATAACCGACTGTCAGCAATTTTTATTGGAATTTTTCGAAACACGTAACTTAAAGTCTTTTTGAAGACTTTAGCCATTCCAAAAAAAAACGAAAAATTATGAAACGTTTAGTAATTTTGTAAAACGATAACGGTAAAAAGCTTAAATGAGCGGGCGAAAGTTCGCCATCCGAAAGCTATGGCCGTCGACGTACATGTCAACCAGGGTCAAATATGTATTCTTCATATATATGCCATCACATAATAATTTAACTACGTTAAAAAAAAATGTATCAATGGACTTAACGTATAGAATAATATCAGGAATAAAGTTTATATAATCATTTTTTAAAATCCCACAGTGAATAACAGATTGACAAATGCTGCCTGGCATTTTATATCTTGTCTTTACAACTCGACCTGCACCAGATGTCGAATAAGTCTTTTATACACTCTTTCTCTCTTTCTCTTTCACCCGGTCTTTTTACGGTTTTTCCGTCCCAGAGGTCCCGAGCACCGTATCAGCTGTTATTCCGCTTTCATGCGGCGATAGTGTCAGCGCATCGTGCAATTGTCGCTATATGCATGCATACATTCATACATACATACATATACGTAGCAGGGATTGGAAAGTATATGGGCGAACTTACAAAGTGCGGGGAGAAAGTTTATTCGTTCGCGACAGGTTTATTCTCGTGATACTTGAAACGCGAGATTTATTCGTTCGAGAAATGTGGCGGCGGGAATTATTGGGGAAAGGCATATATATACTTATATATACATATATATATATATATATATGGGAGAATCTTCTCCTTGTCGTCGTCGTCGTCGGCCCATGTAGACTTTTGTCGAGGATGATGATGATTTTTGCGTAAGTGCCCCCCAAGAGTCTCGCATACAAATTTCGAATGCGATTTATGACGAATTCGCAACGGAAATTTGCGCCGTTTCTGGTATTGTTGAATGAGGCATTCGCGCCACATGCATTTCACAGATATACATTTTACGCGAAATCGTGCGTATATGTACGTGTCTTTTCTTTCTCGAAACATTTGTTCGGTGCGTATATACGGTGAATCCAGATAGCAAAACGGCAGATACGTTCGCATGTATTAGGCTGTTTGCCTGTTAATGTACTATCAGGGAATATTCGCGTGAATATTGACCTGGTAATTCATATATTGTCATATATATGGTATCAGCTAAATATCATTTTTCTACATTTTGATATATAGAATCTCAAATCTATGAAATCGATATACCCCCACCCCCAATGAAGGAACATACGTCACCTTCCCGCCGAAGTGAGGCCCGAAGGACCGAACACGCGGTCAATCTTGCGAGCGAGATTTCTTTTTATATTCTTTTATTTTTGTTTTGTTTTCAATTTTTTTCGTTTTTCCTTTTTTCATTTTTTTTCGTTTTTTCTTTTTTCTCGTTATTTTTTGTCGTTATTTTCGAGGTGTTTTTTGTTTGTTTTTCCCCTTTTTCCTCTAATTTTTAAAATATTTACATTTTTGATCGTTCAAACATTCTCGTTAAACTTTTTTATTTCTTTTCATTTATGTCACTTGCATTTTCAAATTTTTTTTTTTTTTTTTTTTTTTTTTTTTTTTTTTTTTTTTTTTTTTTTTTTTTTTTTTTTTTTTTTTTTTTTTTTTTTTTTTTTTTTTTTTCCATTTATTGTTACTTTACAAAAATGTTTACGTTTCAATCATTCATTATGTTCGTTCCTCAACATAGTCATCAATTTAGATCTCTCCTCATTTACATCATTCTCTCCTCAATTTCGAATATTTATCACCTTCAAGTTGCATTCGAAAATGTTAAATTCTCCACAATTAACCGTCCTTTCTACATTGTCGTGACTACTTATATGCCTTCACTTTTACACGCGTATCTTCTTCCTCTCTCTCCTTCCTCTCCCCCTCTCTCACTCTCTCTCTCTCTTCGAATGATAAAAATGCATCGCGCCAACTTTGAAATTGACATTCCGTCTCAAGCTCACAAAAGAAAAAACGCTCAATTATCGTCGGCGAAGTAACCAATATCATTGCCAATCACTGCAAACGTCATTTCGGAAAGAAAAACGTATATGAAATTAATGTAATTTTGCATTTTCCAATGTTACAGCTTCCTCATGCACGAGCCTCGTTCGACAAATAATGAGCGCACGCTAATAATGCATCCTAAAGAAGAAGCACACTCGAGGAGCAATCAATCGCCCAGCAGCAGCGTTTCGCCAATATTATTATCATTATTATCGATAATATCGGCTGACTCCACTCACGATTTCCAGGAAATCGGGAAAGTGATATAACGTACTTACGACGAATCTTGATTAGGTATCGCGCGACGACTCGTGTAATTTCGTAAAGACGATAATTAACGCGCACCACCACGTGGTCAAACACACACACACACAAACACGCGCGCACACAAGCCTGAGTTAAGCGATGCGCCTATACACTGAAACGTTTTAGAAATCTCCTTACTTCTTTTTCCCAATACCCACAGAAATATATATACATATACATGTGCTACGTATATACATACGTATATACACGGAAAATAATTGCGGGTCTCGTGTCACTGTGTTAATCTTCCTTTTCCCCGTCGATATAATTGAATTCTAGACACATTTCCCATAAATTACAATTATTGAAATTTATACATTACGTCGAATGCGTGTTTTACGCTCTTTATGGTTAGCATGTATGTACGAATGGTAAAAGTAAAAATGGCGATACTACCTTTATTAATCATCGATAATTTAGGACGTACATCAACCTGTTGCCCATAAATCGCGTTGGCTTTGACTTAGGGTTTGTTTTAAAAATGTGATGTATATATGTCAAAATAACACGAGTACGTCGTATATAAAATAATAAAATATCGTCAGTTTTAATTAATTCGTTTCTTATTATACTATATTTTATTTTATTATACTATATTTTATTTTATTATATTATTTCATAAATACCAAGTTTGACAATTTACAAAATCACAATGAAATCAATATTCCCGTTATATAAATGCGCAGTTCCATCAATCGACATTATTGGTAACAAGTAAACGGATTTGTCTTCCCAATAATTTCAATTTTGTCAGCACAACTTTATATTTTAATTGCGCTCCAACGACGATGCATTTCCTCCTTCTCTGTCGGCGGCAAAAACTGAATGCATTTCAGTTGTCGCAATTTAATTTTGTCCAGCGTACAATCAAGGAGTAATGGCGAAAAGTTCAACACAGACCATTGTTATGAAAACGTTCTCACGACATATCGATCCTGACATTGTAAAGCGTCGTCGCATACCAGCCTCGATTTATGTGCAACGTATTCCTATAAAGTGAAACTGAAGATTTATTCTGCCGGAGAAATGCAGCGAGAATTATTAGGGAAAGGATCCAGTATTACGTATATATCTATTGGACTCTCGTAAAGAATTGCTGCGAATGGTAGATATAATTTTATAGGATCCCGTTTATGCGAGCAGTCGTCCGATAAAGTGTAACGAAAAAAGTGCAAAGCATCGGCAACTTTGCGCATTAAAGAATAATTCATAAAATAGGAAAAAGTCACCGACAGCACGCCCCGGAGACGTTATACGACGAAGAAGGAAAGGAGAAGTAATGCCCGTGTCCATAAACAATGCACCTTACGAGTGACAACGTAATTTTGCAATTAAATGATTAAATTCTCTCGCCGTGATTTATACGGAATAAACTTTTTAACGCTCGTCGTAAATAACGTGAGAAGTATCGAGTGTCCGCTACACTCGTATATATATATATATATATATAGTCTGCGTGAGAGATGCATTGAGAAATTTAATATGCTATTATCGATCTAGCACATATTATTCCACATTTCGAATTAGCATTACGAAAACGTTTACGTTTATCAGTTTTATTTGAACTTGAATCTATAAATAACAACAATGCTGGATTTATTTGTCGACGAGTTTTTCGTATAAAATGAAGATTTACCATTTTTAGAGTTTCTTCGGTTTTTTAATTTTTATCGATCACCAACGTTCGTTCGTTTATTGTTGTGGTATATAATGTATATATCTAAATATTTATCATTTTTTTTAAATTCGTTGCAATTTTTTTTTCTACATTTTTTGATAATTTTACGAAAAATTATTTGTTAATTTTCTTGAAATTCGTTTTTTGTTAATTAATTTTTATTCTATTTTATCAATTTTCAAAAAAAAATTTTTGAATTTTTTATAAATTTGCAGCATTTGTAATACATGAAATGTAATACTTCTTAGGATTATTATTTATTTTCTTTTTTATTTATGTTTTAAATATTTAAAAAAAAAAATTTTTTTTTACTCATTTATGTTGCACAAATTTGTAAATTTCGTCAATAGTCGTCTTTAAAAGCCTTTGGCATTTTAAAGGTAGTTCTCTAAACTATTGTTGATGTTCGACTTGTGAATTTCGTCTATTCTTTTTTTGTTAAGGAATATGAGAATAACTCAGACTAACGTGTTTTAATTTTCTTCGTTATTGTCGACAAGCATTATCAAATTATAACATCATTTTCAGAATTTTTGAAGTTTCGCGCTTTTTCATATTTTTTTTTTTTTTCAAATTTTGGACGCTTTTGTAATGATTTATTCGTAATATAATTTTTCTTGAAAAATCATTTTCTTTTTTTCATCAATGAAAAAAGAAAGCAACTTTAATTTTTAAAAAATTTCCAACATTTTTTCTTTATCAATGAAGAATGCTGGTCGTTACCATCTTTCATTCCTCGGATTTTAAAAAATTGGTCAAATCTTGATACCACGAAATTTTTTATTTTTCGAAGATTTTTATGAATGCGTGTCAACGTTTGTAAATTTTTATAATTTTCGACAATTCAAAATTATTTTTACAATGTTTTGGAACAATATGTGTTTATGACGATTTTAAGAACCAATTTTCAGAAATTTTCTTCCTTTTATCATTATTTGTTTCCCTTGATGAAAATTTAACAGTATTAATTAAGTTAATGTTATGTGTATTTATTTTCATCTTCGTGATTTATATGTTGCTTACTGTTTATTAATTCTGTTTTTTTCAGGCTCCTGTCTCTTTCCTATACGGGACCTAAATTAAAATGGGAATTGATAGGGAAATATACATATACATATATATCACATATCGTATCAAATTTACTTTAAAGTTTGATGTACGTGAAATCGAAATGAAACGTTTGATCTGTCAATTCTTCCATATATTATATATGTACACCCTGCGTACGTTGCACTACCACTGACAAACGCCTCGAGACTCGTTCATTTTACGGGCACACACAACTCAATCATTACATAATATACAATTATAAGCAAATCGATTATCGGGCATTAGTCTCGGCGCAAATGTTAATTTCGTTTCACAATACACGGCGCATTTCGGATTCCTTTAACCATTAATCTCAATTACTACCTTTTTATCGCCACGGCCATAAATTTCGACTATTCCTGCTTTCAACATAAATGGAAGCATAAATCTATAATTGCTGCTGCCAGATATACCGTTTCGTGCAAACATCGTATAATCCGTGATTTTCCCTGGACCTGAATCTTTACTATATATATATATATACATATATATACCACAATGTATCATAAAACAATACAATTAGTTTATATATAGTTGAATGAATTTTTTCTTCATTTAAGAAAACTATTATACACTTATATATGCCCATACGTAACATAAAGACATGTATATATAGGCATATATACATATATTTATACACTTATACACGCATGCCGCGATAATGCACCTCTGATGACCTATAACCGCAGCTCTTCCAATGCCGCCTGCAACGCATTTTATGCACATGCATATACTGTAAATTAACGAGTATATACATAAACATTATTAATTCTCGTTTATTTTTCCACGACTCAATCTCTCCCCGATGCAAAGTGTCACTGGGTCAAGTATCCCTTACAATTCTTCCGGCCTATAATTGAATTTGCGTTAAAACTACACGTGCATATATATATTAATAATTAATATAATGTAAATATATATATATATATATATATATATATATATGCAACCACGTGCTCCAACAGCATTGCGTAACGCCGCAACGTAATATTAAGACGTTTACCGAAAGGCAATCGTATACATATATCCCAGGTAGAAATTAATCGTGGCATTCCGTTTTATTGTAAAGGCCCTATATCGGAAAACCATTATAAAATCTGTACGAGAAAATCTCTCGATTCTGTTCAGATTTTATGTGGAAAATCTAGAAATATGATAGTGAAAATTACTATATAAATTCTAGGTTAGATAAAATATGAATTCTGTCTCGTTTTTATATCCATTTTGTCTAGAAAATACTAGATATGATTATTTTTATAAAACATTTTTTTTAGATTAGAATAAAATAGCTTTTCCTAGATGAAAACTAGGCAGATTCGGTTTAGATCATGGACATAGATTGTTATCGCGGCCCCGCATATACATTAAGCGTCTGCCTACGGATATTGGGGCTACATAGTTTTCCAGTCTAGAACCAGTAATTATTCTTGGTAATTTAGACAGAATCGAAACAGCGTCACGATTAATTTCTCATAGTGTACTTATATATATATAAGTCAGCGTTATATTATTACCTTTTACCTTTTCACGAGTCCATCCGATAATAGATGAGCGGTTCGCCGCGCGAAACACGCGCGAATGCCGACACGGCCGGCTCGCGAATAAAATGCTTTTAGTCCTATATTAGGTGTATATATATATATATATATATATATATATGTATGTGTATACAATACGAGAAGATAAGACGAAGAAGATAGATATATATAGATAGATATACACATTCTTGTCGGAACACTTAGTTTCCGCCTGCCCCTCGTTAATGCACCTGAAGTGCGAGAGAGAGAGAAAAGCGAGCGTAAAATGATGATAATGATGATGATGATCGCGTTTGCGCGCACCGTTAAGGAAAGCGACGATGGCCGCCATTTTGATTCCCATAATAACCGAGCTTTTGTGCCATGATTCGTCAACCGCGATGGTGTTTCAACGACGACGACGACGATGGTTGAAACTTGGAAAAAACAGAATTTATTCCTAATTAATATAAAATTAATGAACTAGGTATTTGTTTTTAATTGAACGATTCCATGAGAGAGTCGTGGGCTTTTTTCCAACTGTCTTCTGCTGCATTTTCACCATTTCTCCTGTATACGCGCACTGTTGCTGAGATTACACTTGTGATGTATACTTGCAATATTATATTATTTTACAAATTATAATTCGTGAGTTACAAATAATATTCCTTCATTAAACATTTTTTAGAAATGTTTTCATTTCTCCTATCTTCAATATTGATTAATATAAGTAATCAGAAAATTTCTTTTTAAATACAGATTTCATCGATTTTCTACGGTCTTCCTAGTGAAAATATATTTATTTTTAATTATTCGTTGGCGATCTCTCTCTCAAAAAATTGTTTAAAAAGTTTCAAATTTTATTTTAACACCTTGGGCCAATAAACGGGAAGTTCGACAGAATCCCAGAAAATTAGCATACTTTTATGTTTAATGTATTAAAAATTGATTTAAAAAGAGCTTTCGAAGAAGAAGGCCCCTGAATAGCACGTAGACGCGTATACATTAGGGGCCTGCCGTTTGCAAAGTTTAACTGACCGTAACTTCGTCGATATTTATCATGCGGAAACGTTTTTTTTTTCATTATAAAGAAAATTTAATGCTCTTTCACAAATAATCATTTATATAGCAGTATTTACATTTAGTTGCGTGTAGGAAAAACTTGAAAAACGTCTCCCTCGTAAATTTCCGCGTTGGCTACGTCATTTTCGGTATTCTTGTTATTAATATAGCAAAATATTATTTTATATATATTTTAATTCAATCTGAATATACAATATATAGTATTTCCTTTCTCTCGTTTCGATTTTCAATTCCTGACAATCGCACAAAAAAAAATAAGAAAACGAAAATAAACAATACAATTAAAATATCCACTTAAAATCACAATAAACTACGTAAATTCTATTTTATAGGCAAATTTCCGTTCTACATTTTAAAATGAAACGCCTTTTACAGCGCTCTCAAACTTTATGAAAACGTTTCCCCAGCACTTGTTGAATTGAAATACGTTTATTGACCCAGTATCAAGCGTATGACATGTTACGGAGGACGACAGGTGTGACAACCGGGAGTTAAATGGAAGTATTAAAAAAAAAAAATATTAAAAACGCACACCGAGATCAGTTTGTCACTCGATTCGATTCGAAAGATCTGACTCCGATCGAGGTCAAAACTCGAATGACGTATCGATTTCTCGTAAAAGCGTTGCTGACTTAACATTGTACCGATTCGTCGAGTATATATATATATACAAAAAATTTCAAGCGCGAAACGAATTTTACAAACAATTAACGTAAATGTCGTCATTCTCGTGTATTATTCGAGTTTAAAAAAAATGTTTATTGAATTTTCATTAATAATAAAGGTTTATATATGAATTTTACCGTCGAAAATGATTTATTTTACCATTGTTCTTAACGATTAAACAATCATAACGTCAATTTTTTTTTTTTTTTAATTTGGCAAAATATAACTTTCCTAACGTCCGCACATATGTTATACTCATATATATATATATATATATGTTTTAATCACGAGTCAAAAAAACAATCGAATCGAATACACGATCGAAGCAACAATGATTTCCTTGCTTCTTCTTCTTCTCGACTACTCTTGTACAACGCGGACATTCGAGTGAGTCTACGACAAAGTGAAAAGTAGCCGGCTAAAAAATTCTTGCATGTCACGAAGGTAAACAACCGCTACGCGTCCTCGAGACGAGAAGCGTGCAGGAAGAGTAGAGTAGAGTGCCTCTATATATATATACATATATCTTTATAGCTGTTTCGGCATCATCGACGAGAAGGCAAAATTCGCTCTCCCTCAACCTCCCGACTCGACGCGGCCAATGGCCGCTCTGTAGCACTATACCGATACCTGAATTAGCGGGATACGAATAATAACTGGTATTTCGCGCGATATCGAGCGATCGCGATTTTATATTCGCAACCGTTACGTCCCCCTCGTTTCGTTCGTTCGGCTATCGTCGGTCGTTGTCGTCGTTCGACACTATATGTATATATACCCGCGAATCAGGAGCCTATGTAGAAATAAATCGACCGTTTCGAGCCTTGTTGTGATAATGATGATGATTATATCGATAAGCGTTCGCGGATCTTTTAATTAGCCGCGCGCGATTTAATGGAACCCACGGATTATTATTTCCCTGCGGAGTGGCCTGGCGCTCCGTTTCGCGAAAACTCTTCTTATCGTCGCGGCCATGATGGATGCGATTGTAGATTATCTCGCTCTGTACTCGCGGACGATGACGTAACATTATACGCTCTGAGAGAAAATACATCTCTCTTGTCTGAATTATCTATTCGGGAGGGTTTTTTTTTTCTTTCCCGCGTTTTAATGTTTCTGTTTCGTTAGTGAACATTATTATACTCCATTAGTTTCTCGAGATGTCATTTCCTTCTACGCGTCATTCGTTTAAAACGTCGCGATTATAGCGATTTATCGTGTGAATAAATTCACACCTGATTCGACGTTTGAATGGCTTACTTTGCCAGCTGCGGAATGTCGGAGTCCGCCTCGTAAAAGTGCAACGAGCAATGTATTAAATGTAAATTCTCTTGGTAACGTTTAATACAAAACAGCTTTTTTTATGTACATTTTACTCTTTAAATTATGCCACTTGTGTATTGCTTTTTCGAGTCCTTTAAAAAGGGGTGAGGCTTTTCTCCTTCGATCTTCGGAGCCTTTCATTCTTTCACGGCAAAATATCACTATAGAAAATATGTTTAATGAATAACATCTGATATATGTGTTATATAATACATAAATACTACATATGTTAATACTATCAATTCGACGAATGTCGACCTCCATTTTTAAAGCGCCGAAATATTTTTGGTGTGTACCAAAACAATTAATAAAAAATTAGTTTTTATTATACTGCCGGCTTTTATTGAATGTCGGTTTTCTGGTACGCATTCAGTCACATTTCTGAATTTATTAAAAAAAAAAAAAAACAAACAAAAAAA
>JAPYZR010006448.1:0-10512 GCA_030522945.1 Trichopria nigra
CGCAAAAAGCCGCCGGAAAACCCAAAATGCTTGAATAAATAATGACTTAATGAAATTGTATGATTGACGGTGTCGAAGGCTTTGGAAAAATCCAAATATATCGTATCTACTTGAGAATCATCCGATAATACGTTAGACGCAAAATTCGAAAATAACAATAAGTTAGTGACAGTAGATTTACCCTGCGGAAGCCGTGTTGCTCTACCACGATAGAACCTTTCAAAACTCCATATAATTTATCCACAAATGATGAGATGAAATAATTTTGGTATGCAACTTATGACAGAAATCGGACGGTAGTTTTTGAATATTATTTTTATCTCCGTTTTTTAAGATAGGCGTAATGAAACTTTCTTTCATATCAGTGGGTAAAAGAAAATCCGGACTGCATTGATAAGTAGTGCAAGAGATGTTAGAATGAATGGGTAAAATCTGTTCCATATCAAGAGATGAAAAGATATCGCTACAAAAACAATTTGTGCAAAAATATATATAATATACTATATAGTGTAATGTCAGGAGGGTCAGGAGTAAAACACATTGCATTCTACGTATTCCATTATTGTTCAATTAAGTTTAATGGGTCTTTGGAATTTGTACGCAGTCTTACCTCGTGAACAGAAATTATACATATAATTTTCGTCCAGTTATTGATAACGTTTATGGTAACTCTGCAGTAATCATAAAATAGAAGGCTATTTAAATATTTTAGGATATTGCATGTATAAATGGAAACTGGCTGTTGAAGCAAATAATAGGATTGTAAACTTTGGAGATAATCGCACGTTTTTAATATACCTTGCGGAAAGGCCTCATAAATAAATAAAAGCAAAAGAGAAGATGACAATGGTTTTATAGATTATATGTTAGTATGCGCTAATCGATGATTTTAACAAACCCTTTATTTTATCGATCCGAACCTCTCCAATATTTGACGTGATCTTAGACGAAACGATTGCTTTACATTTCCGCGATCAATATAATAGTCTTAAGACCTTTTATCTCCTCTGATAAGACCAAAGAAAGGATAAACGTTTTTTTTTTTTTTTTTTTTTTTAAACAAATGAGCCGAATGATTCTAATCATGGATTATAATACAATTAATACATCATTATCATCATCAGATACTTTTAAAATGTCATGGTTAATTAAATTCTTCATTCTTTCCATTTACTAAACATCCTGAACTTATAATTTTTATAAATAATGTTGAAACATATCAAATATATATATACATTTAAACGTGTACGTGTTCTTACATGAACAATTAATTTAACATTTTTTAAATTTTAGCGTCCCGTCAATATTAAGAAACAGCCGATATCGACGGGATCAAAGGCAACTCGACGAAGAGGAAGAAATATGGTTTAACGAGGAGGAAGATTTCGACGAGGGAGAGGCCGTGGTTCCGGCAGCTGCGGCAGACATTGTATCGCCGGCGTCCGCCAAGAAACAGTCGTCCTCCCAGAATTCCTCGAGCAATCCCATCCCTGTAGATGCGAAAAACCAGCAACAGCAGCAACAAACTGTTCTTAACAATAATACTGCCAGCAGTAACGTATCGGCTGTACCGCAAACGCCAATCAACAGCAGTAACGTGCTGTCGACAGAAGAGTTGCCAGCATCTACCGAAATCAATCCCAGCACAACTATCACTGCTGTGGACAAAACTGGATCTACTATCTTTAAGAAGGTGCGTTTCCTTTTTCTTTCCCTCAGAAAAGTACTTCCAACGGTAGTGTCATATTCCAAATTCGTATTTCCACGTACAGAGAGTCAACCTAGGATTCGTAAAATTCAAATTAAAGAGGTATGAAACGTTGTCGAACATTTGCTTAAACTTTATTAATGTCAGGAAATTATGTGCAACAGATTTATTGAAAATTTTTAATAGAACGTATTGAATCCTATTCTCACTTTAATCATGCACAATTCAAACTCACATCGACGAAATATACATTGATATAAAAAATTGAGATAATTTTTCAGGTTTTTTTTTCTTATTATTAAAAGTCAATTAAATTTTGTTATTTTTAATGAAAAGGTAATTTTTTTTTTAATAATTTGAAGAAAATTTTATTAGCATGCTTATAGTTTTCAATAAATTTACATTATATTAATTATATAATATTTAATTCAATTTTCATTTAGAAACTCGCTCGGATGTGAAGTAAATGCTATTGACATTTTATAAAACAAAAATAGAATTCAAATACACATTAATAATTTTTACATTTAAGGGGCTTCTAAAGCGTTGATAATGCCGATAAAGCTTCCTACTCTAAAAATTATGAATGAAAGATTGTCTGAAGTCAATTTTCAATATACGAACTATTTTACAAAAGAAGTATACATTTTACACGATTTCAGAGAAAATGTTTTCGGAATCAGTTTAGAAATGAAAGAGAATTCGCACGAATAAATGTCGTAAGTGGACAATACAAGTCCTTACATTTATTTGCGTGAATTCTCTTCCATTTTTTAACGGATGCCGCTTAAATTGTCTCTGCAGACATATAATATGTGTACTTTCGACATAAAATAGTTCGTATATTAAACATGTGCATAGAAGATCTTTCATTTACAAATATTAATAAAGTAATTTACTCGGTCGCTTTATCAACGTTATCAATGTTTTTGGAGCCCCTAGAGGGATGTCTAAAATAGAACCTTTATCGACTTTACGTCTCAACAAAAAAAAGGTTTTAACTAAAAATAATTTATTCAATATTTAGGCACTGTCAGGGTAATTCTACATGGTGTGTCCCATTTTAATCTATGGACCCGAATATCTTCCCAACTGCGGTATCTACAAAAAAAAAATGATTCAGCTAAAAGTTGACCAAGACGGAGGGGGCCATTTAACTGTACCATTAGTTTTGACCTTGAGGTCAATTTTATTTCAAGGTCACGATGGTTTTTTTAAATGGGAACTCCTATTTTTGACTACGGATTTAGGATGAGCGGACAATTTTACATCATACTTTTATTAGGAAAAAATTGTTTTTGCGACCTAGGTAAGGTCAAAAATGAAAGTCAAATGTCTGAAAAACGATCTGATGTACTTTTTCTGAAATGACGTGGTTTTCTGGGTATTGAGAAAAGTCAATGAATTGTAAAAATGTAAATCGCATTGTCGAGCTTGACCTTGGGGTCAATTTTCAAGGTTGTTTGAAGGTAAAGTATGTCGGATCGTTTTTCAGACATTTGACCGTCATTTTTTATCTTTCGAAGGTCGCAAAAACAATTTTTTCATAAGACGAGTTTGATGTAAAATTTTCCACTCTTTCCAAATCCGTAGTCAAAAATAGGGGTTCTCATTTCAAAAAACTATCGTGACCTGGAGATAACCTTCAAAACTGACCTCAAGGTCAAAACTAATGGTACAGTTGAATGGCTCCCTCTGTCTCGGTCAACTTTTATATGAATCATTTTTTTTCTAGATACCGTAGTTTGGAAGATATTTGGGTCCACAGATTAAAATTGGTCACCGTTTATATAAAATATACATAAGGATACATGAGATGCTATTTCGCAGTTTATATGTTTTATGTATATTGTATATTTTATATTAATTACCCTACCAGGATCAAAATTTTGAAAAAAAAAAAACGTTTTAATCGTTATTAATTAACACTTTCCTTGTTGTGAGGTTAGGTCGGGAACCTGTTCTATTTTTGAAATCCTTTAAGAGGGGTTTAAAGTAAAAAGAAGTGTAAAATTGAAATTATCGAAACTTTACTTCAAAATTAGGGCCTTGATGCAGTAATTCTATACAGTACATACGATATTTCAAAAAATCGTGTTTACTGTTTACAATTTTAGTACGAGATACCAAATTTTGACAAAAGGTTTTAATAACTTTTGATTTGTACTTTTTTACTTTCTCTAGACCCTCTTTAACTATTTTAATAGAAGATGTAACTATTGTTTAAATACGATTGTTCGCTATTAATTTGTTAATCCTCAGATTAGAAGTGGCCAGTCACCAAGTCAAAAACTAAGAGTGGAATATTTTCGTTTCTTTTCAATATTTATAATTTTTAATATTTCACAACAACTTAGAATAATTAAACTGCTTTGAACATCGAATTAAAAATTCATCAATTTCGTGAATTTACCCTGTTAAATATTTAATAATGAAAATAATGAATTCTGTTGGAAATGCAGAAAATTATTTTATTAAATTCTCACATCTATAGACCTACTTTAAATGCAAAAAGTGATAAAATTGTCAAACATATAATAAGCTGCATTATTATTTTTCTAAAGTTGCGATTTTATTTGTAGGGATTGGTCGATTACGAGGGTGATTCAGACGAAGAAGAAGAAGAAACGGAACTGAGCCCATCGCCCAAACGGCAGCGACTCTCATAGTAGGCAAACTATCAGTTGGTTGTAAGAGTGCTGTGACCATTGATAATTGACCGCCGTTGCTATTCCCACACGCGCTCGCACATCACCGAACGTTCTTTCCATCTGTCATTCATGTGTCGAGAGGTAGGTCGGAAACGGAGCCACGTACTTTCCTTCGCAGGAAAGGGTGCTGCACTACGGCGGCGTACTTTTTGTCGAAACAACAATGTGTAACGTGTGAAAGTGACGAGAAAATGGGAGCAAACGAGAAAACTAGCGGGCAGTAAGGTAGAAAGTGCACGGAAGAAACTGATACCAAGAGTCTGAATGGAAGTGTGCATGAGAAAGAGAGAATGAGCGTGAGATATAGCGTGAGATATAGCGTGAGAAAATGTAAAGATGAATGTGAAATCGAATGCGTATTAGAGGGTACGAAAATTCATAAAACACAGGAGAATGGATAGCGATAAAGGAAGGTGCGGGGATAACTCCAGATTGGCAATTTGAATTTGTAAAGCAAAAGGAACTATGAATTTTCTTGATAAAGTAGATAGAGTTAAGAATTTACATGCTACTGTACGACTATGTTGTGTAAAAGATACAGTAAACTTGAAAGCAAAGCGTATTTCATTCCAATGGTTTGGAACACCCACCACTGCGAACGAAGAAACGAGTTCCCGGACACCTTTATAAAGTGACTAAAAACTGTAATCAGACTTATCTTTGTCGCTTACAGAAAGTCAGATCTCTTGGGCACGCGTGCACGTTTAAGCAAGACATATACCGGGAGAGCCGTTTGTTTTACGTTCATTTCGTTCCGATTGTCTTTTACATCGTGACGGGTACGACAGTTTCTTTGACGGAACAATGTTCTTGTAGGTGGGAGGTCAAGCATTGATGGCGGCCTCTACTTTTAATAGTTTTCTTTTTTATTTCATTTTCTTTGAGTTCATCGATTATTTTTTCATTTTGAGACGATCGCGCATTTTAATTTGCTTTTCCGCCGCGATGCCACGAGTTCGAAAGGGAACAAATTGTACATATTTATCCATTGCAACTGTGAGACGAATGAATTCCCTTGTAAATATATACATAGAATGAAAAAAAGGACGATTCTACAGAATTTAGCTCTAAAACAGACTGAGACACTATACCTCACCGATGTCAAGAATCGACATCTTTCTGACAAGCTTTCCGAACTCTTCGTGTAAGTAGCACAAATTGTACATTGGTCTTGAACGGTTGTTTATATATGTGATTATTACTAATATTATACTAGGAAATTTTGAAAAATTGGAAAGTTTTTTAAGATTGTTTTATCCTCACAACAGCTTAAAGGGTGCGAAATCAGAACGGTTATTTCATGCTCGCAGTGCGCTATTGGATAAACAGTTTACAATTGTTCTTCGTTCGGATGGTCGTAAGTGGTAGACAAATTCGTGAAAGTAGGAATGAGAGAAACGAGTTTATTTTGTTTTCGTCTGTATCATCGTAAAGCTTGGGCTCGCCGCAATTTCAACGTATCGGTTTGCGTTTTACAATATTTGAAGACAGCTCCAAGTGAACGTTCCTGGAGTCAAAATTTTCCTAATAGTCGTCTGGCATTTGGAGTCTAACTCGACACACCCTTTTATACTTTCGAAAATTGAACGTCCTTGGAGCTGTTCTATATATGTACATATTAATGAATCGCGCAATCCGAGCTGATCACTGAGAGTGTAACAAAGGCAAACATTAATTAGTTAATTAATTGACAAGATAATGAATAACGTTGTTCTCCATGTGTTTTACTACATTTCCGGTTTATCTGGTACATAAGGAAATTTCTATTAAGGAAAGAAAGATAGAGCGCGAGAGAGAAAGCGAGAGAGAACGTTACGGATGCGCGAAGTGCAAGTGGTACGTACAACAAGTAACGGGTGAACTCGACAGTTTTAGTCATGTGATTGAAATTTATGAAGAAAAAGTACAGTCATTGGACCGTGCCGAATGTGTTTTCTGCGGATACGTTCACGCAGAGTGCTTCTGATCATCATCAGTTGCTATATACAGAACGCTCCAGCTGTCGATCATCTCGCATACCGTATAATGTACATAAAGCATCATCCAATTCCTACGTACTTTAGGAATCGAGCTTACACCGTCACTCGGAATGTTTGTCGAATTAGATCTGGTGTGGCATGGCAGTGAAGTTAGAATACAAAAGTGAGAAGAAGCGAGAGCAAGAGAGAGAGAGAGAGAGAGAGAGAGCGTGAACGCGTGCTTAACGGGTTGTTGACGCTGGAGCGCATCAACGGGTAATCGAAGGCACTCCGCGCTTCTGTATCAATGCCAGAACAATACCAACATGAGAAATCATTGCAGCCGTCGCATTAATGTATCATTAACTGGAAAAAAAACTTGCATACAATGTACAATATCACATATTATCAATACTATGCGTTTTACTTTATATACCAAGACAACGTGACGATTCAATTCTCCGAACACATACCTCTTTTTTATACAAGAGAATCTATAGCCGAGAAACCACTGAATCATTTTAAATTCAGTGCGAGTTGACAGTTGATGAATGTGACAGTCGATGAGAGTGTTTCGTTGGACTTTATTTTTAAGATTTCTAGGACGAATGCCTCGATTGCCTGTAAAATGTGGTAAAAAAAGCAATCTAAAGCAGAAAACTAAATTTGCAGGATTACTTTTATGGTTGTCCAGTAATAGAAAAGCAATTCATGATTTCTTATATGGTACAGGTTTTTATGCAATACTGACTTCTAATATCTTTCAGCAGTCTCAATGAAACAAATCAATAGTACTTATATTTCGATCATACCGATAGTTTTCTGCTATGAATCTCCGGATACATCCGGGATGGACTTTAACGAGCTGTAGTGCTTCGAGAAGTGAGAATGTGCGTTAACGTGTAAATGCAGATGTGTTGTACAAGTGAGAAAAATATTTAATTAAATAAAACCTAAAATTATTAGATTTTCAGGTGAAAAGATTACGAAATTGCCAATAACCTGGTTAAAACAAATCTCGGTTTAACAAGGGCATTATTTATTTCGACACTTACATATGGAGCTATATGTATAATGCGACACTCGATTTTGCGGATATTGTTTGTACCAACGTCAATAGTTCTAATTATATAAGTGAAACATTTTACAAAGAATTATATAAACGGCTCTTAGAAAGAAAAGGTCTAGAGTTGGTCGACTCGGTGGGACTTTTACTTTTGAACAACTTCAGCTTTGAGTCTGGCAGCCAAGGCCCTTCGCACTTGCAGGATCGATGGATCCAGTGGTACATTCAGATCCTGCTGTTTCCCACCAATAGTGGCTTCGGCTGCCACGCGTGCTGTACTTGGACGTGCGACCTTATTCGTTTCCAATTTCTGACTGCGGGCTTGCTTCTTCAGGGCTACCAACTTGTCTCTTTGTGCTTTCAAATAAGCTTGTCGCTTCCTTATGTCTTCTTCCTTTGCCTGCGGTTTCTGAAAAAGTGATACGATAGTCTGAAACTATTTTTCGTGGATTTTTGTTGACTTCATTAAATGCTGAATTTTGATAAACAAAGATATTAATTAACTCAACTGTTAAAGTATAGGTATATCAAAGTTTTTTTTTTTTTTAAGAAAGTATTTAGAATTTTGATTTATAAATTTAACATTGAAAATAGAGAAAATCAAAAGTCGTGTTTACAGTCTTTAATCTACAGGCAGATTTAAAAATCTCGCGGACAAATTTACAACGCAAACTTTTTTTCGACAGCATTATTTTTTTGTTATATACTTACAGCAGTTGTGCTTTTTTCTTCGAATGTTTTCTTCTCTGGGACGGTAACGCGAGTCAACGGCTTGAGCACCGGAACTGAAATACTGACAACTGGTTCATCCTGAGGCGACAATTGTCGCTCTTCATTGGGAGGAGATGCGGGCAAATCTTGGGTTGTTTTGAGCGCTTCGTCGAGAAGAGCACGTTCATTTTTATATTCAGTGGCGAGGCGTTCGTGTTCTTCATTTAATGTTACTTTCTGATCGAGGTCCAATTCACTTTCAGATTTATCTTCGGTAGCGTGTCTATCAAAATGTAAGAAAGTCATCGAAAACGACATTTAAGCATGGATAAAGTATGGCCAAATAACACGAAATAAATGAAACAAAAACATGATTAGCAAAGAATAATCATTTTCTAATTATGTTATAAAAATAAAAATGATTGAAATATTTTATTTTCTAATCGTTGAGTCCATAATGTAAAATAGGTCAATCAATTTTACCGATAATTTTTTGTTCAAAATTCAATGAAGAAAAAAAATGGTTTTAGGAGCATTAATGGTTTATAATTACATTTCTGTTTGGAGAACTTCCTCCATAACAAGTTGTTCTTCGGTTGGACTGGAATCATCTTCGGGCAATGCGGCTGGAGTGAGGCCGTACTTCTTTTCTATCATACTCAAGGCTTGCAGTTGAAGTTCCAGATTCTTTTGTATCATCATTCTTTTAAATATTTCGTATTCATTCGCTGCCCAAATTTGTTCGAAGAGGCTCTGAAATAAGTAACTTCAATTAGAATCAATACATTAATTTTACTCGGAATTGTGTGACTAGTCTTGAAATGGAGTCTTAAGATGGTTTGAACGTTGAAAATCGGGTCGTGAAAGAGAAACTTGCATTACAATATGAATATTTGAAATTTTCAAGAAAAATTGTTCTTTTAATAATTGTAGCTGTTAGAAATTTCATAAAAAAAAAATAAATAAATAAAAATTCAGTGGCTTGCTAAAAAAAAAAAAACTACCTATGAATAGACATTGTTAAATTAATGTTTTTTCTTTGCTTTCGACACCTGATTATTGTGGAACAGTTATCCTGTTCTTAACAATTCCATCAATGATGAAATAAATACAAATCCTGCATTAATTGGACGAAGGCACCTTACATTGAAGAGAATTGAAAATCTTGAACTTATAGTAAATAATGTTGTTTATAAAACTGTGTAATAATCGAAATATATATATATATATTATCGGAGTATGGATCATTATAATCGTTATGTTGATGATTTACTTGTTGAAACTGAATTGGCATTTTTGTTTTTTTGTTCATGTTACATGCCCGTTCGAATTGTTCGGGTGTAATGCCCATGTCTTCCATATAACAACCCAGAAGCAGATCAACGACATTCTTGTACTCCTGATAAATCATCCTGTATTCCTTGCAGTCGTGTGTATCAGGTTCAAAAACTGAAAAATTCATGCGATTAAAAATGGTTTTTCATTATCATGTGTTCAAAATATATAGCATTCTAAAAATATATATCGAAGAGAAGAGTGAATATTATGCACGAAAATCAGGTCTCAAAAAAAAATATTTCAGTATATATATATACTAATTCTGAATCCTTATTATTTGTATATAATATAAATTATTATATCAATAAGATAGTACAGTTAATAAAGAGTAGGATTAATCGTTTCTTAAAAAATGTAAAATTGGCAAAAATCATTATTTGTTTAACAATTTTTGTTCGCGGTTGAAATTCTCTTCTTAAAAAGTGTCACATCTATGCCTATCCTGAAAAAGGCCATATACATATATATATTCATGCGGGAATTAGACGCGAAAACCTATTATTTTTTTGGAATCAAAAAAAAATCTAGGATATTTTTTAGACAATTTTAAACAAGAAAGAAACACGTTTTATTGTAATAGAAATGGTTTCCGAGAAAAAAAATGAGTTGCTTATAATATCTTTTCTGTGCCACTCATTTTTTTTTTTGTTTTTCTATTACAATAAAATACGTTTCTTTTTTGATTCGAAAAAACTATTTTCATGAAATTTATGTCTCAACTTAATTTCATAGAATTTTTTGAAGTAAGTTGTACTGGAATGTGTATAAAAAGACCTACAAATGTATCGAAACTATGCAGTTCGTTATTATATTATATATACGTTTTGCATATATTTCTTTTGCATGTATTCAATAATTCAGTATCAATCATTCGTAGTATATATTTTTTAAAATAAAAACGAATGAATTTATACTCAGAGCTTTTTCTTCAATGAAGGTCATGAGAGGTGCCGACCATATTGGACCTTCCAAAAAGCCCACCAGAGAGTCGAATACCCATGCGCTATCGTCTTTTTCGCC
>JAPYZR010006449.1:0-17670 GCA_030522945.1 Trichopria nigra
AATATATATATATTAATTACTGTTCAAATGTTGGACAAGAGAACTGTATTTAAACTGTGTACAAATGAAATGACTAATAATTGTCCATGAAAAATATTCTAAAATTGAATTATATTTATACATAATAAAAAAAATTTTACACAACCTACTATAAAGTGATTTTTTTCTAATTACGAACAATTTTTCTTTGTTGATTTTACATTATTTCGAAATACACACCAAAATGAATTCGTCGAAAGATTACCTACAAAAACACAGAGAAATAAAAAAATATAAAGAAAGACTGCAATTGCTTCTGTCGAACTCTAATAGTAGTCGTGAAGAAAAATGCGAAAATAACCTCATCGGGAGTCGCGATCAAACTGCGTGGTTAATCGTAATATTCGTGATATTGAAGTCAATAATTTAAATAGTGAATGCGTGAATAAATCTACGACCTGCAATATCTTCAGTTCATCATTCTGCGTTACAATTCCTATCCTAGAAACACACTCTGGCAATGACAATGACAATCATCTATAAATATCCATAAATTGTCCAATTTCATTATCTATTTCTTAAGCATCTTACAAAAATATTGGACAATAAATGTCCAATAAATGGCTGCAATTTCTACCAGGGAGACGTTGATAAAATTGACAAATGATAATTTGTTTGTATTCTTACAAATTTACATTTGTATAAATAACAAGGATCGACAGTGAATCTGAAACCCAAGGAAAATTGATAAAAATACGTAAAAAATAAGTAGAAATTAAAAAAAAAAATATCTTGTCAAGGTTGGACGCGTCTTGCAAAAATCAAGGAAATCGAAGAATATCTTATGAAGTTTGACGAATAACAGACATAGATAAACAAAACAAACGAATTAAATGTAAAATTGTAAAAAAAAATTAATTTTTCAACTTTTCCCTTACTCAACTTTATTGTGCATGTAGTTAATAATAGTTAATAATAGTTAAATAGTCAGTATATATATTCAAATTTTTTACTGGAAATTATATTGCTCCAGTATTTTTCCAAAGTACATTTCTTCGAGTAAAACGTTTCAATTGTCAGTCAGGAATACACCTTTTAATGAGCGTCGACATTTTTCTATCCCCCCGAACGTACATTGACGCATACATATAAACGAATTTCGCCGCATCGGACTCGAAGGATCGTCGACAGATCGAATATGGTTTCACTTTTTGTTTATTCCATCGAAAGTATCGACATGAACCGGGGGGTCAAACGAAACGCGTTGGAAAATAATCAAGTAGTTAACGAATATTGAGAATGCAATTTATAATCGACAAGTAAGCATCAATCGCCGTTATTTTCGCGGCGCACGAGTGATATTCAAATTGCAAAATCCGCACTCTTATATTATTGCGGTCTCCGATTGCCGAGCATGATTTAACGTTCCCGTTCCGTTCGAGATGAGTGGTAAAACTATATACATGCGAGAGAGAGAGAGAGAGAGAGAGTAAAAATCGTAGAATTTTGTCCTCTTGTATAGTCGCGTCTCTCATTGCACTGTTCTCACCGAACGCGAATGAACTTAACGAACGGCTCGGTCGTTGCTTGCAGAAATACTTAGCCGGAATGGTGGATCAAGTTTTGCAACGTGAGACCGTAAAGCTCGCTTCAAAACCTACAGAAGGACGTATAATATGACACTACACGCGACTATAAGTTCATCTTCTCTAAGAATAAAGGCTAAGCGGTAATATTGCACTCGCTCCTTTCCTATACTCCTCTCCTCTCCTCGTCGCTGCAGTGAAAATTGCTCGTTGGGAAACTTATCGGGAGGTGCCATTCGATAATTTTTTAAACATGGCTTCGAAATGAATTCGAGTCTGACACTGCTGGGACACTTTTAAAATAATAACTCCTTACATGTCAAACAGTCCGTATATAGATGACGTCTTTCTTCTATTGTTGTCAATCTTCCTTCCACGAATGCAGACGATAATGTATAACATGGATTCTTTTGTCATTTCTCAAGTTTATCTCAATTTCCAATGTCAGTTGCTTGACTTTCTCATTTGTCATTAAGTGGAAATCATTCATTTTTGTTAGCTTTACGATTCTTGTATAAATTCTTTTATTTTTTTCATTATGTTTTTGTTCAATTTTTCATTTTCTCAAAATGTTCTTTTATACGTATATTATGGCTATTGTCATTTTTTATCAATAATCATTATCGTTTGTTGAATTTATTTTGTCTTCAATTTTTAAAGACGTATTTAATAATTTAATTGGCTGGTTGGAATACCGCATTGATTGATTTCGATATTTTTTATCGTGTCTATATAATTTAACAAATCTGTCGTTTCATATTTGTCGTTCCTATGTACACAATAAGTCACTTATGTTACGTAGATAAATCTTACCTTTTCATGATTGCATCATGCTTCATAATCGGTCTTTTACTTAATTATTTATTCTCTTTATTTTATCTAACTGACATTTGTTTTGATAGTCAATGATGCATTAGAGTCATTGTCTATCCGTCTTATTTGATTATTTTTATTATCTACATTGTTACGTTTATGTGGTAATATATTAATTTCTATACAATTTATGATTATTTTCTCTATTTTAATATTATATCATCTTTACTTTTATTCAATTGTTAATGCTGTTGTCGCTTATCGTTATTTTCTTTGTTATTGTTAATTTCATCTTATCGATTTATATTTGGAACTGTATAACGCAGTTCCACACCAAAAACTTTTTTAACAGTGGACTCGACTATAGTCATTTCATATGAGTTTTGAGTCGCTGAAACTAAATCCGAGAATTCATGAAAGACTTCTCGTTTTCTTTCCAATCTTAAAAAAGAAACTTTATTTTTATGTATTTCTTTGTGACGTTATCAAGAACGCGGACAGGGTTTAAAATTCTGACCGTAGCGGATTCCGATTCAAAAACCCGATTAGATTTTAAAATTTCAAAATGGCAGGTTCATTATGGCGGATGTTTTTAAAAATTGCATATAGATTTATTGTTTTCGGGGACACTGAATGTGTATCCAACGTTAGATTTCGATAATTCAAAATGTCAGATCCAATATGCATAACAGAAAATGAATGAATAAAATACAGAAAAAAGCATGTATATGTTTAATTTTAGAAAATAATATCAGTATGAGTGAATGATACAACAACGTAACGTATAATACTCTTATAAACTGATTTCTGAATGTTATTTCGTAACATAACATATATGACTCACAACGAAATGAAATCAAATACCTTGTGCAACGAAGTGACCACAAAAACCTCAGAGAGTAACATCAGTTCCAAGCGAATCCAAGCAGTTTTTCAAAACAAAAAACAAAATGAGTCCGCCATATTGAATCATTTTAAAATTCTTTAATATTTCTGACCTCAGTCTCTCATTCAGTATATATATATACTTTTTAGCGTAAAATAATTATATATATAATTCCGCAAATAATCACGTATTGACAAAAACTTCACAATGTCTGCTATGAATCTTCGTCTACTGCTACTTATATGCTCAATGAAAATAACGTTAATTATTAATGAACACCTTTTACCCGAGCATTAAGCCGCGTAGCGTTCGTCGCAATTACGTAATTGCCTTATCTCTCCAAGCTTTTTCCTTGCCTTCGCAGTAAAAAGGAATTACGAGTCTGCGCTCGCACTAATCTGTTCTCCTTACGAAAATCGCCAAGACTGTTTAATTGTAAATAATTGAATGAGTGCATAAAGCTTGAACGGTACGCTCGACGAGAATATATAAGGGATAAAAAAAAAAGTAACGGACATCTCGCTGGAATCTGAGAGACTGATTCCGGTGCTGCATCCGTCGTACTTCCGGCGTGATCTCGATGTAGTCCGCCCACGCTTCAAGGATCTATATGTATACGACGACGTGCACCGCGGCCAGGCCAGAGCGGTAAACTCGAACGGCGTCGCACACGTGTGTGACGACGATTCCTGAAAGGCGATTGTAACGACTTGTGTTCTACAATAGTTACGCTCAAATAGGGTACTCGAACGATTTTATGCGAGCCGAGCCTCGATAAAACACGCGCGAAACGCTACATTTTCCGCCAAACTGTGGATTCGATTCCCAATGATCCCGCAATCCTGGCCTGTGTGTGCACGTGTGTGTGCGTTGTATTATGTTTCCATCCATTCGGATCTCCGCAGGAACCTCCGAACCAATTTCCGTATCGCTCGCCGCGATTACATCGATTAGAAAATCGACACCGATAATCATTACTTATCACACTCCGCGCGCGCCTGCACGCACTTCCTACACGTGAGAAAGTATTAATTATTACAACGTCGATATTACTTCATTGCTTCCGATCAACAAGTTTCTTTTAATTTATCAAATATTGATTATTTCGCCGTTTCTATAACGGAAGTATAGCTTTTGGCGTTGCCGTAAATCTCCGCTCTCATTTTTATTCGCATTCAAAAGTTCCAGTTTGAACGTTCGCATGTTTATGATCCATTCAAGTCGTTAATTATACATTACAGCGATATCTAATTTTATCTGTAAATATTTTTACTATGTTATTGTGCGCGAAACATCAAATATGAAACGTATAATATATATCGCAACAAAATGTGTAATATATATAAAACAAAGCAAAAAATAGTAACAAAAGTTAAAGAACATCAACGTAATTATTGAATGAATATGAAATGAGGAAACTTCGAAAAAGGACTTATTTGTTTCAACAGTCTATTTATCATTGTTATAGTTCGATATATTTTTTCTTTTGCTGTACACTTTTTATTTTGTCAACTTTGGACCATTTCATTCACGTGTACCAAGTTTGGATTGTCGACATTTTCTTTTTACTAATCAACGTTCGAATATTTTACCTTATCAACCGCATTATTTTATCAACCTTTGCATATTTCTTTTGTTATTACAATTAACCTTTATCATTTTTTTCTTAACGATTATTTCTCTGAACCTTTTTTCCTGTTTTCGCATTTTTATAATTTACCTCTTTGTCAACCCCACTACTTTTTCAACCATTATGTGCATTTCGGAACATTTTTACGTAAATGTCAAAAGAATAAGTTATGCACCAAAGGATTTTTGTTTCTCGAGTACAATACGAGCTTCCCGCAGTACATGCGATATTTTATGCAACAAGCGTAAAAAAATGGAGTTTCTCACCCCTAGATTTATCATTTGGCCCGCGTTACATAAATTTATACTCTTTACACAATCCAAACTTTTCAGCAATAAAGATTTTGTTTACATGCATAATCAGTAATCAATAACAACGTCGCTTTTCAAACTCTCCTTAAATCGCTGACACCATCACGTTCAATCCAAATTGTTATCATACATTATTATGTTTAGAACAAAAACATCCCCGCCAAAACGTCAGCCATTTCGGGCAATGGTCTCGCGGCGTAATGAGCAGTATTTAAGTATATAGTAAGATTCCGGACAAAGAGACGTAAGTAGGTCCCTCGCGCTATTTCCGAACGATACAGAGAAAGGTTCGCGTATCCGCGAGAGAGAGGGCGAAAGCGAGACAGTTGTATGTTTGCGATTTCGCGACCGGTGGGACAGAGACAGACCGATGCTTCCTCTCGTCGATCGGGCACTATCTCATGCTGCCTTATCCTACAGACGGATTCATGTATACGCACGAACGCACGCACGCACGCATACGAATATATATATATATGTGTGTGTACATGTACATACATACATATATATCTATATATGTATGTATGTGTGTACGTATGTATATCGTGTTCTCCCCTTCTGCGAATCAAAGCGCGAGCTATCTTTCGCGACGAACGTGTATATATACGATGTGTGCTTCCAGTTATCCGCGCGCCTCATTTGCAGTTATGGCGCGAACCGATTTTTCACAAGGTTCTCGCGTCTAATTTATGGCGCTCGCTATTATCTTATAATTAAAACGCGATGGAAAACATCGGAGATTCTCGGAAACTCGGAAGACGTGCCCGCAGTAACGAGGCGATCCGGCCGGTTTTCGGGATACCAGTTATCGCGGTGACGACACTCGATCGGATGCTTCGCCGATTCGAAGCGCTCTAATTCGATAGAGTAACTTCTGGAATTCATCTCGTTTCCGCGAGAAATATATTACGTCGATATAATGCAACATTGAATGACTTGTTACTTTGTAAATTGCGAATTCGCTACTTTCCGTTTCATTGTCGTGCTATTGTTTTCAACTTGTCTATATTTCGTCTCAATAGGCACAATATATTGTATTTTTCTATACTGTACAAAATTTCGGAAATTTTCCCGCCATTATATATAGACGGAAACATTCGAAAATCGGTAAAGTACTTATAAAATCGGATATATACATACAGACATACATAGATTATATATATATATATATATATATATATATATATATATATATCCGAAACAAAAGAATCGTAATAAGCCATAAGCAATTTATAAAACATCGAAATAATTGAAAAATTTTCCACAAATTATGACATTGTCGACATTTTTGCGAAAGAAAAAGAAAATTTCCGTTCAATTTCGGAATTATTTTCAGTTTTGAGAATTTTTCCTAAAAACCTATACATTGCAAATATTACCGATATATTTTTTGGATTTTATATTATTTTTTCCGACTATTCTCGACATAAGAATGATGAAAGAAATATTTTGCAGGAAAAAATTGTGAAAAATTTGTTAGAGTATACTTTTAGAGAAAACTGATAATTTTTCATTAAAAAACTTACATTCATAAGAAAAATTATAATCAAAAGTACCAGAGTTTTCTTTTTTCATTAAAAACTGCTAGTACAATGAAACTATACACGAAATATCTAAATTTAAAAACAAAAAACACACACAATATTTTATATAACGAAGATAGAAAAACAGAGTTTCTTATCGCTGAGACAAGGACGAATGAAACAACTTTTAAAGAAGGACCATAATGTATTTTTGTCGATTTTTGCTAAAGAACATCTTAATATTTCTTTTCCTTGCAATCATTAACATTTATTCCTTTTTGGACATCATTTAACGAATTAATAATGATGATATTCCAGTATCACATTATATAGCATGCATGTCAAAGTTGCACAATTTATAATCGTACCAAGTATTGAATTCTTAATTAACGTTAATTTTTTTTATCACAACGGCTTATCTGCTGTAAACAAAGAAGAGTAGATTACACTTTTATACGAGGAACGTAAAACAAGCACAGTGGGAATTAACGACGTCCGCAACAGAAAAACCATAATTATAATAAAACGGTTATAAGTAAAATCAAATTAAGCCAAAGGGCAAATTTAAGTTTTGCTTTTAAAAACAAAAGAATTCTTTAATCTTATGTCAACTAATTTATTTCGAGTTCTATGTTTGAAATTACACCTTATCATTTAGAACAATACATTAGAAAACAAATAAATCACAATAAAACAATTGATGAATTTTTGTCAGATTTTATTTATTTTTGCTTTCTAATTGTTTCTCAATTTTCGTCAATTTTTGTGGCAACCTTTACTAAGTTTTTTTGATTATCAATTTCTCAGCATTGGTCAGTTTTTCGAAAAATTTACCGTTCTTTTTCTAATAACTTTTTTCTTTCTTATAAGGAATGAAAATACAAAATATTTGAATTTTTTAAATATTTTACAAACTCTCATCAATTTCGATATTTAACCTTTCCTAACAAATTTTATAAACGTGTAAGTGTTCTTTTCAAAAAATTTTCAGCATATTTCAAACTTTTTTTTTTTTTTTTTTTATTTAAAAATAATTATTAATAAAATAATAATAATTAATATATATAGATAAATATCAAAAAATAATTTATTTCAAACTTGGTCTTATGCAATTTCGTTTTCAAGTTTAATAATTTCACCTGTTTTTGCCAAATATAAGAATTTTTCAATTTTTGTCTCAATTATCGCATAATTTCACAATTTTCTATCCCCTTCTTCAATTTTGTCAATTTTAGTTATACTTTCATCATTCTGTTTTTGTATTTCCCAAGAATTGTAATTTTTCTTCCACATTTTTCTATTGGGATCTGACATTTGGCGCTATTGTCGGCGAATTCCCAAGCTTAAAACCGCCATTTTGGTCTATGGCCCAATCACCTTTCTCGAAATGCAAGCTTCAGATCCCAATTGCGAGGTTCGTTTCTTTTTGTCAATTTATACCTATTGTCATTAATTAGTTTGATTATACTTTAAATCTGTTTTCATCCTATATATTCATATTTGTCAGTATCCATAAAATTTATTTTTCATATGTCATATTACAACTAATAATTGCAGTACTGTACAATATTGTGTGCCCGATTTACAATATTGTTTTTAATGTATAATTTATGTTAAGATTCTTCAATTTTTATTCATTTCTATTCGAACAGTAAGAATTAAGCAGCCAAACACCGCCAAGGAACAAAATGACGTCTTTTTATTTAAGAAAAGACATATTTTAAAATTAAGAGAAAGAAATAATCGATATCCGGTTAATCGCGAGAAACTACGTACGTACATATAATATAAACAGGAAAAAAATGATGCATCGCCGCTTTATCGTAACTGCGCATACCCATCAAGCGTACCATACATCGGCATACCTATACGGCATTCGATGTATACATTTATCGAATAAATCAGCACCAAACACACAGATTCGACTCGGTGCCTCGGTCCATTGTACGATATTCGTCGGTTGACAATTACAGTTATTATCGCATCGATATGCCGCGCGTCGGCCCGTAAATAAGGCAACGCGTATATGTGTATACTGCCAAATTTTCTCTTGCCAACCCGCGTGACTTTCGCTTCTTTTATCGGCCAACGGGGCTCCCTTTTTTTTCTCCCTTTCTTTCGAAAGTATATGATTCGGCAGTTGCGCGCCTATATATACATTGTTTGTCGATTCGATTAAATTAATTGCTAACGATCGACGCGCCAACGATAATCGAATGCGAATCTCGGACACTGCATATAATTAATGATGGAAAATTACGCGGAGATGAATATTAAGTCAAATAAAATTAATTTCTCTCGTGCGCCTTTTTAACGGACGTTTGCATATATATACGTATATAACGTATATATTCGTATTGCGTAAGATGAAATTGTTCCTAATGCTGCGTTTCGAGCGTTGGAATTAACCCGATGTATAAGCTGGTAATTAATCGAGTGTACGGTTTTTAGTTAAAAATCATCAACGAAATATTTCAGGCTAAATTTGCGCGGTGACTATATTAATGATTTGAGAGATCTCACGATAAATTACTTCCTCTAGTTTTCTCTCTGCGGAATTATATGAAAGTGGGTCTTCGAAAGAACCTTTTGAGTACACGTAAACGCGCGCAAAGTTCAGGTGTTGGGTAGGTATATTATGTGACGTGAATTTTTTCCCGTTTGATTGAAATATTTCGCCAACACATTGACGATTGTTGTATAAATTTCGTTGCTATCGATTATGTGCAAATGGTGTTAAATTGATGTTCGCATTATCAGGGGTGTTACGTATATACTTCCCACATTTTATCATGCACGATTACGAGGCCGTGTGTGGGAATTTCAGAGCTCGATTATCGTTAAAAGAAATGCATCGTAAATACTTGTCTTTGATTTCTCCTTTTATAGGTAGAATTACATTTTTATTTGTTTTATATATATATATATATATGTGTTCCTTATACACGATTTTTGCACATGCTAAGTATGTTTTATCGTTTTTCAAATTTTCATTATGACATTCAATGCCAATGTGTGTCAATGCACCAAATATTGTACTTCGTACCATTACTACAAGAGTACAGCGTCTATATACCTCTTCATAAAAAGAAAAGGCATTTTTAAATCTACAATTTAATTTTAAGGATATCCATATGCATTTGTAAGAGACATGAGTATAGTTTCGGAGTCTAAAAATCATTCGTTCCCCCTTTCTCCTACCTCTAATGGACAACATTTACGCAAGTGAACAGTTCTATGTAATGTCAACCGGAGAGTCCGTCATCGGAGGTCGATACGTGCGAAATTACAGGGCGCACATTGAATATGCCAGGAGGGTCTAATGTCCCAATAAATAATTTGTAGGCCCGCCAGTAAAGGAAACAATAAAGGGGTTAATTGAGCGCACATGTTCGGCCAACTGCGCCTGTTGCAGATCAGACATCGTCTACACTATACACATACTGTATATATATGTATACGCGTATACCCTATGTACCACGCGTAAGTAGGTACGAGCTGGCTAAAAGCGATATATCGTGCAGTGGAATTGGAGGGCGGAGTAGAGAGACAATGCTTGTCATGCATTGTTCATCGGGGGCGTGCTTGTGGGTTCAGGAGTCGGATATACCGATCGCGAGGAATGCGCGGTTCCCCGCGCACGCGGGTCTGTTCTCCAGAACCTCTGCGTCTAGTTCCATGTGAGCGATATATCTTTTACATTTGTCGAATTCCAAGCAACATTCGCAGACGTTCTACTGACAATTCATCGTGTAACTTTCGACGAGTTTCGCGATAACAATATTAATGGAAATTTAGACGCGTGTGGAACAAAATTTCTTACCTACGAAATTTTATCATATTGGATACCTATATTATACCCAGACCACCAATTCTGATCTTGAAGGCCAATTATACATATATATATATTGATGTTGATCATCCAATATCATACATTCAAATTTATGTACTATGCATACTAATGCTACTATATATGTCTATTTGTTTACCATACCATTTTCTGAGATCTGAATTTGTTATTTTTGCAAATTTTCTTGCTTCATATACTATATATATATATATATAAAAACAATATACATTTCTTAAACTATATTTTGATCATTATTTTTCAAGTTTCATACTTTCATATTTTTTACTCCATGCATTCGATCACGTGTTCGATTTCTTCATTTGTCGTTATCAGTCATTTGATATTTCCACTTTTCTCGTTCGTATCCTGTACTAATATTTTCGTTATTTTCTGTTGATTTTCTAGATTGTCATTGTTGTCATTTTTTAATATTATCATCGATTTTGTTCTTGTCGGCCTCCACTTTTATTTGTCTCTATTATAATCAATCACTATATAGCTTATGATTTAAAAATAGTCATAGACTATAATTATCTTTAAATTTTGCATATTTTTATATCTTTAGATAAACTTGCATTCCCAAACTACTTGACTCTGCGTATTATTTACTGCGTTTATTACTTTTGATCATTTTAATCAATGATTATATTCAATTAAGTAAAAATTATAAATTTCAATAAATACGATTTTATTAATATTTATATTAAATACTTCGTAAAATTTTGTTAAGTGAACAAACTATTTTTCATTTCCTAATATGTATATTCATATTTTGTTTATTTGTACTTATTTTATATCAGATTAGCAACTTAATTTATTTGAAAATTTAAACCTACTGATATGAATTCAAAAAGTCACTGATAAAATTCAACAACTTCTGATGCAGAAAACGTTTTAATTCATTAGTGAAAAATAGCAATGAGGACGAGTTTGTATTTATTGACAAATAAATCTATCTAACACTGCTAATAGTTTCAGAAAATTCAGATCCTTATTTCCTTCACAAACTTTAAGTCTAACAAAAAAAGTATACAAAAGTCAACTTTAGATGAAATAAAAAAAAAAAAAAATTAAAAGAATTCTCGAGAAATTCGCACACGAAAATAAATCATCCATATAAATAGTTAAAAGTTAAAACTATAAATTATCAAACTTATATTGAATAGTGATTTAGTGCATTGTAAAATGGAAGCGATTGGTCAATGATTCAGGCGATACATTGTGTACCGATGGAAATCTAGTACATGCCTGCAAGAAATCGCAATAAATTTACGCAGTGCGCATTACTTATCTACATATGTTATTTCGCACTCACGATTGACCGGGAAGCGGAATCCGGATTTGAAACTCACCTGAAACACAGAAAACGGGAAAAAATTATTATAAATATGCTGAATACCGGTGTAAATTGGAAAATATTATACATGCCGCAATACAAGTTTTAGCTGCTCGTGTTTTTACATTTTTTTTATACAGAAAAATGTAGCCAAAATATAGAAGAAACTTCCGTAAATTAATACGTGTTGTTTTTTTTATTATTAAAAATTCCCATAATAACATGGAGAAATTCAATTTCTTTCCTCGCAATGGAAAAATAAAAATTATTTTTTATCAAAACCTAATTCAATTGATTAAATGAAGAATGGAGAAATCTAAGTTAATTTATACAAAGTTAACTCCATTCTTCTAAAATCAGCGTCCCTAAAAAATTCTATGGTGTCTGTATCGTCACGGAACCACGTGTGCATTATTGAGTCGACTGTCGGCTGTAGGACCGTGTGAATACAATTGCGTCATTTCATGTCACGGGGTTAGGCTGACTCCACTTTACGAAACAATGCAGGTTTATTATTTTTGAATGCGAAGATCAGATTTATGATTAATGAGATGATATTATTTGCATCGCGTGAAACATTATTCTATTTTATCTGCTTATTTTATCTGACAAGTGATTCAATTATATCAAATACATGTTTGATTATACATTGAAATTGTTTTATTGATTTCACACTGTAAAAAAGACGAAGAATAATAAGTATGTTAAGAAAAAAGATAAAATCATGCAAATTTGAATAATTATTTTCTTTTCATAATAAAACATACAAATTTTGACGTTATTTTCTTTACGCTTATCATCCTACTTATGTTTTCTGTATTTTTTCATGTACGAACGATTATACGTGAACCTCGTAGTGATATATCGAGATCATTCACTTGAATTAATCATTGGTAGCATTTGCTCGTATCTAATTGAAATAATTATTGTAAACAGCGCGTTACGTTTTTATTTGTTTTATTTGGTCTAACATTAAGACAACACCGCCGCATGCGGTTACCCTCGAAGGACTTTGTCTTTATTGTTTTCCTCGTACTGTAAATCTGGCAACACCGAGCGGAAGGAGCAAATTAACGTTTCATGGAAACCTTGCATTTAATTCGACTTTCTTCATCATCGTTGTTTAATATTTATGAGGAATCGGCATGAGCAAATACGCGTAATAAATTGGCTTATCTTTATTAATAAAATTTTCATAATACCTATTGTTACGATTCATTATTTAGTTTTACTTCAGTTTCAATTGTAGCATTTTCCTTAAAGATGAAAATTACATAATCTGGTCATTAAACTGAAGCGCAAACGTGGCGCCTGCGTCTATACTTAAACAAGACCGTTAATCGACTTTTTAATTGCGATTTAATTTGTGCGTTTTCTGCGTACTTCACATAGGCATCAATTTTTTCCTGCATAATATTAAGAAAAAGGTTGTTCGGCTCTCGCACAGGAAATTCTTTTTCCCGCATGTTTAAGAAAATGTACTGTATTGTTGATTTATTTCGATCCTCATTATTATTACGTCTTACTTTTTCGATTATATTTCAATGATTTTCTTTATTTTTGTTTGTTTGTAATGTGTATGAAAATTCGCCATCTTCCTTCATTTTTATTTAATTTTTTTTTTATTCGTTTTTTTTCATTTCTGAATTATTCTTCCAAGTTATCTTCATGCTGATGCATTTTTATTTTTTACACCGCTTTTATGATAATGAGAATCAGTCTGATGGGACGTATTCTAATGGACTCTAGCATTTTTTGTGTTTGAAATTAGGTGTCAGTGATGACGCTGCTCTTCTGAATTTATATATATATATAACAATATTACATTGTTATTTATATATATATATATATATATATATAACAATATTACATTGTTATTATTGCCGAAATTCAAAGTGCAGTAGGTTATCGAATTCATTAATTATTTGCAAAACAAAATTCGAATTTCAACTAAATTCCGACCTGTTCGACTTATTTATATTATATACAGGGTGTCCCAGAACTGGAGGATAAAATTTCAGGAGGCGATTCTTCGTGAAATTGGAAATCAAAAAGTGCTTTACCAAAATTCGATTCAACGCATAGAATTTGATTGGCGAGCAATTCAAGTATAGAAAAAAAAATTACTCTTTTTTCAATAACTCGGATCATTTTCAACCAAGATTAACGAATAAGGGCGCATTTTATAGATTTTTTTAAGCCCAATAATTCCCCTTTAAGAGCATATTATCTGAGATGAATATTTCGCTAGTTATGGCCTCATAAAGGGATAAAATTGCCTTTTTTTGTGGTTTTTCACATCTAACTCATCCCTGTAAATAGCTAGCGAAATATCATATAAACAAAGTTGTAGAGCTTGAAAAGACGAAGAATTTGCACCCTCACATGTTTCTTTTCGATAAAAATTGAGTCCATGGTTAAATCTTAAAAAATTGACGAAAAACGGATTTGACATTGATATGGAGCGCGTTTTCACTAATTTGCTGAGATTTAACGTCTCCCCCTGGACTCAATTTTTAACGAAACGAAACGTGTTAGGTTGAAAATTCTTCGTCTTTTCAAGCTCTACACCTTTGTTTATATTATATTTCGCTAGCTATTTACCGGAATGAGTTAGACGCAAAAAACCGCAAAAAAAGGCAATTTTATCCCTTTATGAGGCTATAACTATGCGAAATATTCATCTAAGATAATATGCTCTCAAAGGGGAATTGTTGGGCTTGAAAAAATCTTTAAAATGCGCCCTCACTCGTTAATATAGGTTTAAAATGAGCAGAGTTATTGCAAAAACAGTAATTTTATTTCTAAATTTCAATTGCTCGCTATTCTAATTCTATGCATCGGATCGAATTTTGGTACAGGACTTTTTGATTTCAAATTTCACGAAGTATCGCCTCTTGAAATTTTATCCGCCAGTTCTGGGACACCCTGTATATGCATTTAACTTCACGCATGCCTCTTTCAATTCATGCATAAATTGTTTACTTCACGCATGATACCACCCAGAATCCGTAAATGTTCACTTTAAGCACTAATACGAGGCATCTAAAGTACCTTAAGCATTATCTTTACTCATCAAAATACAAGAAATAGGATAATTAACTCGTGCGTAAAAGTACACTTTACACCCTTATCAGGTAATATACTATAAGACAACCGTTTTCAGTGCGCAAATTCAACTTTAATGCACGAAGTAAGATGACAGGCGTAAAATGAGAAAGTCTTGTGTTAATAGTATATTACCTAACAATGGTGTCAAGTGTACTTTTACGCACGAGTTAGGTAACCTATTTTTTGTACTTGTATGAGTAAAGATAATGCTTAAAGTACTTTAAACGAATGCCTCTTTCAATTCGTGCGTAACTTGTTTATTTCATATCAATACAAAAAAAAATAGGATACCTGCTATCACGTGCGTAAAAGCACACTTTACACCCCTGTTATCCTTATTAGATAATTTACTATTGGGTATTACAGAAGTTCACAATTACTATCTTAATTTCATCTATATTTTTTCTTTTTTATTTTCTTCATTTTTCGATTAATTTCCATTATATCCGTCAAATACCATTTACAATTATATCTATTGTTGAATTGATTTTCGTTTCAATTTATTCTTTTCTCTTATTATTCTCAACATAACTTTCTTCAATCTCAGATGTACATTCCGACTGGAGGTGTAACCTTCGTCTCTCATCATCCGAACGTAATCGATCCCAGCAGCGAGCCTTATCGTCGTCATGAGTATATAGTGTGCTTCATCGTTGATATTGCCTAGCTTCGCTGTAGCGCTGTAGCGTCAATTACAACGTCAACGGGAGCGTGTGCAAACGAAAGAATAGGAAGTTCGCATTTTACACATATCGATATGTGTATGCATGATTGGGGCGATAATCTCGGCTGCTACCGTCATCCTCCTCGTCGCGATACCGAGTTCTCGAGAAAAGTCGTTAACTATACGGCGACTCCCACCGCGCCGGAACACGGATCGCGATACTGGTTAACATTTGCTTGGCGCTTTACCGTCTCGCGGTCTTTACACGCGTGTCCGCCGGTGCATAAAGTACACGAGTGCATTGCCTGCTGTAGGCCCGACAGCCCACATGTCTGTGTCTACACGATCGGCAACAACGCGTCGTGCAAATCGCTGCTGCGGTATTTCATGCATCGCGCAAAACTGTCGGTCGCGTCCGGTCTGCCGCTCGATACTGCCGCGCTTCGCGTAAATTCTCGAGTAATTGACCACTACGAACGCTCATTGAAACGTTGGATATTGAATTTAGTTCTCTCGAAAATCAACGTTCTCATATTGTTGATACAAGCATACGGTATATGCGGTTCATCAATACCTTCCACTTTCGTTTATCATATGCTCCGATTTTTTCGCATTTAATGTTTTCTTTTTTTTTGTCGTTTATTGTTTATTTTTGTTTATTTTTGCTGATATCTCTCACAACTTTTCTTCAAATACTTACTTTACACAATGTTTTATTATCTTTCAATGTTATAGGGTCATCATCATCTGCAGCCTCTTTCGAAAAATCGGTGTAGATTTAAAAGTCGTACGTTCTGATATAGCTTGAATTTCGTGACTTCCAGTATTTAAACCCAGTATATATATATATATATATATAAGCACCTGTTTCCTCCACCAAACCGTATCAATTCTTGACACGTTGAAGCATCGAGTAAAGCAATAAAAAAAATCGATTTTCTTTAAATAAGACGAAATCAATGACCCATATACGAACCCATTGACATTTATAAAAAAAAAAAAATGTAAAAAACCGATAAGGCCACAAGTATTTAGCAACTGGCGCCTACAAATGTTTCACAAGGCCAAAAATGCCAGTTTCGTCAATTCCACGTCGACGAGCTTCGGACATACATCAGGCATTCGAGGCAACTTTTCGATCCAGTTATTCGAGCGCATATAAGCGCCAATTATATATCGGCAACGAGTTTTGCGAGTCTGTTGCGACAAAAACTCGGATTTCCACAACAACGCACAATGTGTATATAAGCTGCATGCGCCGATATGTATGGATATATGAATCGAAGCGGAGGCGGATCGGCATCCATAATAATACGTCAGTCGCAGTCAGTCAGTCCGCGCGCGGCATGCAAGAACTTTATATATATGTATACTTTCGATTTGCTCGAAAAACTTTCGACCGCAGCTTCCGCGGTATATGTATTATACAACCGCTCGCAATCTTCGCCAATGACAGGACAACTTCTGTATACATACGTGTAAACACAATGAGTCCCGTGGCCCTTATCACCGATTATTACTATTAGACTTCATTCGTGCCGAGACAGCGCGCGCGCCTTTATTAATTATTGACCGCGATTCTGCATTATTGCGCGCGGACGACGTAACGCAAATTTCCGGGCACGCACCGCGACGCGAAAGTAATTTCCATTTGCGCAGCCAAAGTAATTGGCTGCACGCTGTTCCGCTCGCGCATTGCGAGATAAGCATATAAAGAGTGTCTTCTCGTTTTTCCCAAGCTCTCGCGGTGTGTCCTTTCGTTAATCGATGCCGCGGGAAAAGTTGCCCTCGCTTCTCTTATCGACGCGGCACGGTGCGGTTGCTGATTGTGCGCTGCACACCGACTCTAGTACTTCCGCAAAGTTTTGTTTCGAAAGTACACTTTCCCGTGTAGAATTTTGGACGGGGCTGTGGACGGTTTCCGGCCGGGTTACCCTACTTTTCATCGGGATCCAATCGGGCTACCTGCGAGGTACCTAAT
>JAPYZR010006453.1:0-24767 GCA_030522945.1 Trichopria nigra
AACTTAAATTCGGATGGGTACTTTTCTTATAAAAAATTCTGAAAGTATGAAACTCAGAAACTCAAAGCGTATCAAATTCAATACTTCGTGCCTACCTACACGGTGCGGGTCGAAGTAATACAGATGACCAGCATCTTACATTACGTCAATAAATAAATGTTATGACAAAACTAAACCTAAGAATACGATTTGAACAAGTGTGCAGGTGTTGCAGTTCACCGTTACAGAACGCACGAGGTTTTGAAGAAATCGCCACACATGTTTTCAATTGCCCTTTGCATTTGTACGATGAATGGATTTTCGTATGAAATATTACTGTTGATATATTCGTAAATCTGGTAAAACAAAGTCATATGGTATACAACGCAATGCCACGCAATAAAAAGAAACAAATCATCTTAAATGCCGAAAGTTATTTGAAACTAATGGATTTGAGCTGGCTTTATTTTCCTGGGGAAAATTATAAAATACATCTCTGTACAGTTAACGTTTGGCGGAGAAAATTTGTTTTATCATCTATATTTTTTGTATTGAAATTCGTAAATGAAAAACATTTATCGCATCAACAAATTTATCAAATTTATAAAACTGTTATTGGTATGGCATTTGGATTTCAGTGTAACATGTTTTAATTGTTAGATATTTTATTTATATATATATATACATGTGTGTATGTATGTGTGTGTGTGTGTGTGTGCGTGTGTGTGTGTGTGTGTATTAAAACTATGCCTAGGTGCGAAAGTGCTGATTTCACTTGTTTGATTTCATTTTAATTATATTTCACAAGTTATATATTTAAAAATGTCAACCGGTCAACCCGCATATGTGACAGAACTGTCAAATGTCAGAAAAAAATATACTGAGTGCGCATGGCTGGAATATGTAAGATATGAAGAATGTTTATATGTCCATTTCCTGCAGGTGCCTATATATTATATTTAAGATGTTCGCGTGTCGAAATCCTGCCTTTGGTGTGTTTCTCCTGTGAATTTTGATGATATCTAGAAAAAATATCATTATATAAACATAATGTATTTATATACCGTTTTATTGTCATCAGGTTTGAAATTCTCATTCTAGTACATAATGTTTCACTATAACGTACCGTGTATAATTGTAATAAGGATAAGATTTTGTTGTTGCTCTTCGTAAAAGTGTAAAATCTGTTTTCTCCTTTAAATAAAAAGTTAAACGACTCAATGGCAAATATATAATTACCTCTATTTACACCGTGATATAATTGTGTGTATATATATATGTACATATTTTTGAAACATCTGCAGTCATTAGGAAAAAATCTTCATTTCAATCCGTATTTATACCTAGTAGTTTTATTACTGCGACCCATAAGAAAGGTTGAGATCAAAGTATTCAACGTGGTTGCTCGAAAAACATGAACATGTGTTTTTTCATCAAATGTCCACGCTGCACATCATAGAATATAAACAAGAAAAAAAAAGCAAGAAAAATATATCTGTCCATGATATTGTATGCAAGCAATGACAAATATACTTGTAAGTTGACTTAATTGATTAATGTATAAAAATTTTCGGAAAAGTACGGAATCTAAAGGTTTTTTTTTTTTTTTTAATTGACCAATTACAAGCCGAGGTAATATCTACAATCTTTGACAAAATAATGTACCAAATTCGAAGAATTGTATCTTTCTAAGTTGATTGAGGAAAATGACGAATAATCACTCTAAATAATCGGAAATGTCTATCGAATAAAATGGTTTTTTTTTTTTTTTTTTTTTTATTAAACATTAGAAACCTAATTACAAGGCTTATTAGCTAAAATGGTTGTCGATTTTTAAAAATTCACCAATTACAGAAGTCGAGATATCTCCGATTTTCACATCTCCAATCAGGATCGAATATCTATATATATATATATATATATATATATATATATATATTTCAGAACATAATACACTCGTATTTATGGGAAAGTCAATTATGATAATATAATACAAGATATTATTTCGAATTTTATAGATATTGTGATTTTGGTAAAATGTACGTTTTATGATTTATAAATGTTTTTTTTTTCTATTGTAATAACTCATATGGATTTGCATTTAAGGGAAATGTACTAATGTGGAAAATGTAAAATAAAATAATCCAGTCCTTATACTAAATTAAAACCTAAATTAAAATGACGTTTCGATCCCGAAGTGCTGATCATCTTCAGAAAATGAATATTATATAACATGCAAAATAAATAGAAATAATATTTCAACATAATTTTTATGCTTTAATTTAGTATAAGGACTACATTATTTTATTTTACATTTTCCATATTGCAAACGGAGTCGTAAAGTTTTAAACAATTTTTTTATTAAATGCACCAATGACTGGACACGAATCAGTACAACCTAATTAATATACCCTATATTGTCTCTACATACACCTGTCAAAATTAAATTGTCTAGCTTTGGGTTCATGTACTGTAATTGCTATACGTCTACCTTACCTACTATAGAGCTATATACATATATATATATATATATATATATATATATATATAAATGTTACCGATTAGAGAGAATTTTAGGATAAACAGACGTGCAAACCCAATCCTTAACCCAAAATGATATTATTTCAATAAACACACAATGATTGAAAATAATCCCAGAATTAGAAAATGGGTATAAATAGGATTATTCGGGATTAAAAATTGAAAACAATATCGTTTTCAGTTTCTACAGTAACTATATTCATCTCATTCTTTTTAAACCGTCTCAATGAGTTCATAATATAGTCATAATAGAGTCATAACAGCGTCATAATAGAGTGATAATAAAGTTATAATAGAGTCATAATAGAGTAAAAATACAAAACATTACATAATCGTTGAAAAAAGAGAGATAAGAAGCTAGATCTGTCTTTATCACTCCATATAGCATTTTCCCTACAATACTTGAAAGAATATAAGAATATAGAAGAATAAAGAAATATAACTATTATGTAACTTTTTACGACACAATTATATAGTAGTCCAAAATCTCTAAAAAAGTTTTTAATTCTTCAGGCTCACATATATATACAAGAGCTCAGCTGCACCTGGAGCTCCGCCGAATCTGTAAATACTTTGCAATGATCAGTCTATAAAACAGCGACTGGCTAAGACAAGGGAAAAAGGTTTTTCGAAAATAACATATCTCTGATTTTAATTAAATTTTGTATTTCGGTTGGTAAAATTCCATATTTTGATGCGCTGCTTACGACAATGATAATGAAACTTCAAATATATACAATTTCTCGATTGTTTAATATCATAACTTCTGGTAACTTAGAGGTCTCAAATCTAATGTTAACAGTAGTATTATACTTCGACCCGTAACCAGAGGTTGGGATAGAAGTATTAAATTTGGTCATCCGAAAAAAAAATGACACCCACTTTTTTCATGAAATCTCCACATTTCAGATCGTTCTGAGTCCAAAACTGCAATATGTAAATACTATTCCGGTATCTTGTATGTACGTACGTACGATACTACGCGGCATAGCGTCCAAACTAAACTAGGTATCAAAAATGTGTTTGGTGAAAAGTTGTATTTTGGGCCAACTTAGAACTGATTAGATTTTGGGATATATCCATGCAAAAATGGTGGGGGGACGGTGGGATATATCCATGCAAAAATGGTGGGGGGACGGTCCGAAAACAGGAAAATTGCTATTGATTTTAAAAAAAATTGTTGCGCACGAACGAATCAACAGAAATTCCTTCACAAATTGTTTTTGGATATGCCCTGACCTAACTTAGAACTGATTAGATTTTGAAATTTATCCATCGAGTGGTAGAGTGGGGAAACTGCTTTGTGCGATTTAATTTTTTTGACGAGCTGTAATTCACGAATAAATTGACAGAAATAACCTCTGAGTGAATGTGTGTGTGTGTGTGTGTGTGTGTGTGTGTATGCGTGTAAAGTAGTGTGAAGGCCGCAGGGGCGAAGCCCCCAGTTTTTTATTTTATTTTCTAATAAAATAATTTTCTATTTCTTTTACTTTGGTTTTAATTTTCTTTTTTCGATGTAGCTAAGATTTTGACTTTATTATAATCAAAATTCTATCCTGTGTAAAGTCAATCCAGTATATTGTTTTTCCTTTCCATTGATGTTATTTTTACGTTCTCTTAATCTAATTTCTAATTTGCGTTCTGTCTGTCCAATATAAGTTTCGTTACAGTGGGATCACGATCTTTGGTATACCACGTTTGATGTTTTTAAAATAATTTATCCTTACAGGGGTTCATTTTTAGTGCATTATTGAAAATTTGGTTATAATTTTCAATTTTGTACACAAATTTAATTATGATTTCATAGCCTTGAATTTTATTTCAATATTAAAAGTGACAAGTATGTATTTTTCTTTTCCTTCCGGGTAAGCAAATAATATTTCAGTATGGTGACCGAATTTACCGAATATAAATTTCTTAAATTTTGCATAATGAAACTTTTCGCAAATTAAATTTTCATGGTGAAAACCATAAAAACCGATCATAAGTCATGGTTTCTTTCAATGATGTCGTACTCAAATTTTCAAAAAATTCTTCGAGTACAAATTGATTAATTTTCAAAAACCATTAAAATTATCAAAAGGATGCATATTCGGAACATAAAATGTGTAGTTTCATAAGATATATATATATAGGTATTTTTTAACCACAACTAAACGATGAATGTAAACAATCGCGAGATATCTTTCTAAAATCCATATAAGATAACTGACATTTTTAAAAATGCACCTAACAAGACTGAGGATTGGCCATACACCAACCTCATACATATAATCTTTAATCTACCCGGGAAAAAATGGATTCAAATATCAATTATGCATGGATCAGGTATAATTATATACGGATCATATATGGTTATATCTGGATCATATGTAATTGAGATATAACGATATATGACCATATATATATATATAGTTATATCAAGTTAAAATCCATATATAATTATATATATCGTTATATCTGGAAGATATATATGATCAAGATATAATCATATATGATGCAGATATATAAATTATATCTGATCCATTTTTTCCCAGTCATTTAATCACCAAAGGTATTCATCGCCGTAAAACACATCCTATACTTCAATCCTATTATATTAAATTAGTTGTTGCAGTCGCTAATATAATCATACTTAGGTGCACCCGACTTATAATAAACAAAAAAAAAGAAAATTTTTTTTTTAAGTTTTAATATTTATCATGCAAAATACCTAATTTTCATGTGTTTTATTGCTATCAAATTTGCCTCAAATTTCATCATCACTGTCGTAATCAACGCACTATACCATACGTATAAGGATACCAAGTTAAAGGAGATTTATGAAGGTATTCTGTTGGTTATGCTCAAGCATGTTACTTTCTTGACCGTTAATGTTGTTCATAATTTAAAAAAATAAAATATAATAATTTTAATAAATTATTATTATATTTTAATAAATCATAAAAACCTTCTATAAGTACTGGGCAGGAATTAACTAAGAATATTTCTGGACCAATTCTATTCTTAAAAAATGTTTGAATGAGATGTTTTATAGGAATTCGTTTTTCACTGCAATTCGCCCTGTTTCGGCTGTTACGATGAATAACAGGAGCACCGTCAAATGTTATATATTCGTTTAAAGTCTAACGTCGACGGATCTTTTAATAAAGAAATTCTCAATGTCTTTTCTTTTATTAAGATCGCTCGTAAATCCTGATCAGATCGAAGCATGAAGAATGAAACTGGCCGATGATGAAACAATATTTAGGTGAAACTAGCATCACTATGCTTAAAGTCGAAAAGCTACGTTGTCGAATTAATCAATTAAGTATGGAATGTCGAACGAAAAATTCATCTTTGAATAAACGTTATAATTGTAAGTCTATATGTTATCGGAGTAGGCATAGTTTTATATTTATCGATTACGTGTATGGTGCTTAAAAGTAAAATCACAAAACATACCAACAACAAAGAACATTTTTATTTTACGACTAATGATTTTTTTAATAAATACACACACATATATAATAATAATAATAATAATAATCGTCTTTATTGCACAAAACTTATCTGTACAATGGGCGAGACACAGCATGATGCTGTTTTACAGCCTGACCCCCATATATATATATATATATATATATATATACACAATACAAAATATATAGTAAACACAACATATACAAAATATGAAATATATATAACATAAACAAAATATATAAAATATATTACATTTTTCTCCTAATAATTCTCCCGCCATACTTATCAACATCTTGCAATAATATTAATCATATCCCTGACATTCATCAAGTTCACGATAAGACGAAAGATCCGTCAGTGGCTAACCGCGATAATATGGAAGACGCATGGAAGCGAATCTCCCGTGTGCTGTTGGTAATTAAGCAAATTTTACGTTATCCATAGACCCATTCATTTGAGCAAGCACTCTGTCCACCCAATTCAACGGACCGTGTAATTCTACTTCGATCCAGCATGGGATCGATGTAATTTCAAGCCGATTGTAGCTGCTCCCCCACCCTTTCAAGAATGAAATTCTGAAAAAATTAAACACGTGTCATGAAATGCATCATACGATTTTAATCCAAGTTTAATTTATGCGCCATAAAGACTTGAATCTTACCTTATCACGCATGCCTTCCTTAAATTCGTCACTTCTTCCAAGCCACGATGGACCGATTCCGAGAGGATTTCGGCAAATTTCGTGGCGCTAAATATCTTTAAATTGAATCCTGACTGGATTTTAACCACGGTATCTGGTTCCAAGTTGTTCATTATATTACCAACAGTGGACTGTACGAATATCGGATGATCCGAGAGACATTCCACGTAAAGTGAACCTGCCGCGTAGATTAGGCGGATTCCTTTACCCACGTCCACCTTTGCCGTTTCGACAAATTTACTGGATTGAACATTTTTGAGATGACAGATGCTCAATCTGTTGGTTTGATTTGTATTCGTGAATCCGCCAATAATTAGGGTGTGCGATGTACACGTGAATTTCTCTCCGATTCTGCGATTGAATTCGTGACAGACAATGGTGGCCCATGGATTGGCCTCCTCGTAATTTACGAGAGTGACATCATCGTTGTAAGTAGGCCGTGATGTAGGATCCATAGTCCTGACGATGACAATTTGTTGCGACGATCGAGTGATGGGTACTTTGCAATAATGATTATCAACGATGAATGTGCGTTGATCAGTGTACATCATATTCATTGGCGTTTTTGTTGGCATCGGATTGTAGTCTGGAATCAGTAAGTTGGTCATCGATTGCGTTTTGAACTTGCATTGTTTAGGTACGAAGATTGGCGGCAGAATTTGGTGTTTTTTGATTGTATAATGGTATGGATTAATGCAGACAGTCGAACAACCTTCTGAATAGGGGTTCGCGCATATGTCGGAAGACTTGATTTCGTATTGCGACATGAGATGCGGCCATCTCCAAATGCGACAGTATACGACGTGTGGTATTTCTTCTTGCAACTCGCAGATCATTTCCTTCGTAATACGAATAATTACGCAATTACTGGGACATCCGGGATTGTTCAAAGCTTGTTCGAGATCGTCCAAAGCACCTTTTTCGTCCTTTAGATAATTTACTAAAACCGTAATTGCCCTTTCTACAGAGATGACCTCTTCATCGCCTTGCTCATTTGTCGAAGGGTGGTTGAAGGAGAACAAACGCCATTCTATCGATTTTAATGACGAGTTATCGTGACAATTCATCTCTGCTTGCCTGTAAAAACGTGACAGCAATCGTAATGCGATGTATATATTCTGCATGTAAAGTCATACATATGCATAGAATGGATAGCGGCTAATTATTGTTAAGAGAAAAATGAATTCGATATAAGTGACACTCATTTTAGAAAATAGGGCTTTGCAATTGAGGTTTTGTTAAAATTGAAATTTGAATATTGAATATTGTCATATCTGGTCGAAATTATGTACAATTATATTTTTTATTATTATCATTTGTTATTATTATTATTGTTGTTATTATTAATAAAGAATTAACAATTTTTTTAATGTTGATCCACATTATCGGTCCGAAACGTAAATACTACAAATATTTTTATTTCATATAACTGATATTATTGACGCAGTGGTAAACGCACAATGTTACAAGTACTACGTAGGACCAAACCGACGAATAAATTAAATTGACGTTACATCGAATAGATATTAAAAATGTTGCTTTTTCAACGCATCAGTAATCAGTGTGCAATATCAAAATAACGTCATAAAAAGAATATGCAACAGGACCTCCCTATATCCTCCTCTTATATCACTAACTCCTAAATAAACGATGACAAAATTTAACTTGTACATTATTATACCATTTAATGCAATAATGTTTAAGATATTAATGCTTAAATAGCATGACAATGTTAAAAAAAAAACACACACAAGATTTACCGTTCGCGTCGAATTTTTCAGTAGGAAATCCGTTGGCAGTTTCCCTAAACTCGTCAGTTTCGCGCACTGGTACGAACAACACTTGCCCTAACACTGTCCATCCAGTGAATATCGACATCCACAGAGTAGTGGTCCAATATATATACATTGGACAAAATTCTTCCCCTTCCTGGAAGGGCGTGGTTTAACGACTTTTTCAAAGGAACTTGTGGCGAAAACTAGAGAGGTTTATGCGAGTAGATATACACACACACACACACACACACACACACGCGTATGTCAATGAAAGTTTAACAATGTTGAATTACATCTAAAAAATCTAAAATATAGATATTCGTTTTAGAGCTATTATTCGAGTAATTTAGAAACAAAAAAGCATTGTTCGTTTTGCAGTATGTGGATTGGTCCGAGTCGCTCCTTTTTCAATATAAATATATGCAAATTACATTGGCAACCTAAATTAACCTTTGATTTAAAGCGATTTGGAGCGACTCCGAGTGATACAAAACGAACGGTGCTACTGATAATTTGATGAAACAGAATAGAAATCACAGAATTTCACTATCTAAATTTCATACAGTGAAATTTCACTCTACTTTGGAGTGAGTCGGAGAATTTACATTCCAAACAGAGTGAAATGTCACTTTTAAAGCGCGAAAATTCACTCCTCTACAAGAGTAGCTCAATCATCACTCCAAGAAATTTAGAGAGCAATCAATCAATCGGAAATAAAAATTGTTAAATAAGTGATTTTAGCTGATGTACAATTTTTTTTTTCGGTATTCGATGAACCTTTAACGATGACATTTCCAAAGAAAGCATCATAATGACCGTTTTTATTTGAGTCATCGACCCTCGCCTTCAACGAGCCTTCTCCTTTCGTTGCCCAATAACGAAATTTTTGTACATGGAACTTTTGTGCATATGCGAAATAATGCGGCTCGTAAAACGATATATCTTATACCAATAACATTACTGCATTTCTTTCTTCTTTTTCTGCAATATACGGTAACAAATCATCAATCTGTAGCACGCGTACGAGGAAAAAGGTCAGCAGAAAGCGTGGCTTCGATTCCATTGCACGGGGGCAAAGTCACCTGGGGTTTCGGTTACTTTATGGTTTTATAATTGCGAATGAGTCATGGCTTGACCCAAAACTATGTATTTTCTTGACGTTCAGTACGCATACATACTTTATCTATTTATTAGTTAATATTATTGATTAGTTAATTTAACATTTAGTTGAAATATTTATAGTAAAATCAACTACATATATATATGGTATTTATGGGGACATTTGGTACTTACGAGGACTGTCCCCATAATATTTTTTACACAATTAATGGTGGTTGCGAGGACTTTCGTGTAACGCTATGCGGAATCGGATGTTGACGCAAAAACGCGTTTCAAGCACTATTCTGACGCTTAAGTTAGGTTAGTTTTTAGGAGGGGGAAGCCCCCCCCCCTTCTCTCTGCCCCCTGCGGGGGCGAAACCAGTATAGAGTTTGCTTCGCAACGTTCCCTACTGAAAATTCCCACATGGGATCCCATATGGGAATTTTCAGTAGGGTTTCAATGGACACATCTATCTTTGTATAAATTTCTATATAATTTTATTTTTTTACACTAATTTTACAATAATTGTGCACAATTTAAACTAAGAAGTAACATTACAAGAAATATAATGCTTTCTACTGATCTTTTTCCTCGTACGCGTGCTACAGATTGATGATGATTTATTGTAACCATATAATTGCGGAAAAAGAAAAAAGAAATGCAATATTGTTAATGGTATAAGATATATATATCGTTTTACGATCCGAATTATTTCGTATATGAACAAAAGTTCTATGTACCAAAATTTCGTTCTTTGACAACATATGCACTGACCGAAATATTCAGTAAATTCAACTAAATTGTAGTTATTACAACTTATTGTGGGTCAAATAAACTGCATATGGAAGTCATATCAACGAAATATTTAGTTGCATTTACTGAATTTTTCTCACTGTACGTATATAAATAAATAAATAAATAAATAAATAATATATATTATAAAAAATATAAAAAAAAATATATATATATATATTCAATTCTAGAAATTGAACGTTATTTTTATTATTTATTTATATACAGTAGTATGCACGTAAAAAGGTTTATATATATATACATTACATTATATAATTATATAATTATATATATATATATAATTTGTTGAAAAAAAATATAGCTTTATATATTTATGTTTGTAGTGTAACAATTATTATATATATATATATATTACCTTTAACCGGCCAAAAAAGGGGAACCAGGAGGTGATACCTGATGATCTCATATGTAGACAGAACGAATAAGATACCTCCGATCACGACAGATACATTCGGATCAATTGTTATCAATAATTATGATTCGTAATTTTGTTAAATCTATCGATCTTTCCAACTGAACATGAAACATTCGTTGGGAAATCCACAATGCTGGGAAGCACCTGATGATTTTTGGCCTTGATCGCATGTGGATGGGATCCTCCTGTTCGTCACGATAAATCCGCTCTCTCTCTTTCCGGTCTTTTCTTCAATTGTGTAAATCTTGTCCATCAGATGAGTCAATAGATCTGATTAATTTCGATAATTACGATAATATTCATAAAATCGTTAGTCATAATGCAGTATTGGTTACTGCAAAATTCAAATAAAAAATTGAAAATGGCAACAACGAAATTGTAAGTTAAAATCTTTAAGTTATAATGTTAATTATTAATAAAATAAGTATTTTTCTCGGAGGTATATTAGCTATTTTTGTTTATCACTTCGCCTGACCCAAAGCGAAAGCTTCGATTTTGGGAACTCTTTGTCGGAAATCTTTTTGACAGATTTTTAAATATGACCACCGGTTCCGTTCGTTTGTTGTGGACAAGTTGAATATATTTCTTTATTACTGTGTCGAAGGTAAATCGGGTTGAACGCATGAAAGTATAAAAATGCCGATAGGCATTGTGTTCGCGCTGTAACTTACGAACGAATAATCAGAATAACTTCTTTAACCTATTTTTGAGTATGACAGCCCTGCAGGAAGAACTGATTAGATTTTGAAATATCTTTAACGAGTCTTCACGTCGGAAATTGACGGATTTCCGCCCAGCTTCGACTTTTGTTTACCTTCTTTTCCAGTTGCTTATTTCCAATTATCACTTGAATCTTGTTAATTTCATAATAGGCGAAGCTTTTTGATTTATAGCGCATCTATACATTTATTTATTGATTTTAGATTATAATTTATATTGATAAAATAAATGTCTGCTGGATTTGACCTGGTACAAATAAATGTAACGTGATGCAACAATTGTATCACCTTACATTTTTTTATCACGTTAACTCCATACTATATATCATTTATCTGACCAATCTTTATTCATAATCTGATCAATCTTAGGGATTGACTTAAGGGTGCATCTTATTACTTACGTATACCATAAATGGACTGTAAAATCGTTTGCACTTATTGTCAACATATATTTGACATTTTAATCCGCTTATATAGTGCAATAATACCGATAATATTTGACTGTCTTTTTACGTAAAAATTGATGACTTTTATTTTCGTACGTATCTGCCAATAAAGCATTTAGTGCAGTTTATTGCACTTTCTACATATATGCATTTTTTTCGCCGATAAGCAAAGTTCGGTAAATATATACACCAGTAATAGTAGTGCCAGTGCATATGTATATGTACGTATCCCAGAACACGAGAATGGATTCAAATGGATTCAAATTTTCTATTACGTTTATAGATCCAAAATTCGCGCTTTTGTTTTATGACAGTGTATTCAAAAGGATTCAGATCAACACTAATGAATACGTATGTGGATTCAAAAACTCATTTCGAATTCATTTATTTTGCATTCGGAAGTAATTAATTTTCGATTACATTATTTTTGAAAACGCGTGGATTCAAAAATATTACATTGAATTCATTATTTCGAATTAACGAGCATCATTATTTATTAGAATTACTTAAAAATTCTTGATAATATAATTTTCGATAGACGGGTTCGTAAAATTCGATTTTACGAAGAATTGTTTACATTTCCTCGAGGTACTCATTGTTTATATTTTGCTCGATTACTCGGAAATTTATTATTACTTTCTTCATTGAGAACTCTCAACCCCGCACATTTTAAAAGATATATTCATTTTTGCACGGGCGTGCGTAAAGTTCGTACGTAAAGTCATTTTTTCAGTGCGTAAAGTGTACTTTTTTTCATTCTGTGCGTGAAACGAGTTTTACACTTTACGCACTGAAAAAATGATACGCATTTACTTTACTCCCGCCTCGTGCAAAAAATATCGTATGCGGCTATCGTGTGCGTAACATTTTCTTCCTCTCAGCGATTGGCCAATACTCGCCACCAGCTTTGCTGGTGCCTCGTGGGGACCAATCGCTGCTCGTGAAAAAAAGTACACGTTACGCACTAGCTGCATAATCGCAACGCGTGCGTAAGGATTTCCGCATTCGTGAGACTGCGTCACACTCAATGCGTAAAACTCCATTTTACGCACATGTTACGAAAAGTACTATTTTGAATTTGCATGTATATTTAGAAGTATTCAAATTTCAATATTATATATTCATCTTTTTGAATTCGGTATTGTTGTCAATGTTCATGGATTTTCTAGGATATACATCTATTAATTTTAATTTTAGCCGAACTTTAGGTTCAAAAAAAAAATTTTTTCTCAATATTTTATGACTCTTTCCAAGAACGTACCTATATTTGTCGTTGAAAGGGTTCGGAGATAACTTTTTCCTATACACTGACCAGTTCAATATTTTTCGTCCGACCCTCTATACACTAAAAAACAAGTTTTATATACATTCAAGTAAACATTTACTCGATAAAAATAAGCATATTATTAAAAATGATTACTTATTGAAATAATTTATAGGGATTACATTTAATGTTTCGAACAAAGCATTTATTTCCTTACGTTTAATCCCTTGTTTATCAACAAAATAAATAAATTAAACGTATATATACTTAAGAAAATAACTCGTGATTTTAAATGAATATTTTCCTAGAAATAAAATTGAGAATTCAATAAAAAATCACTTCAGTTATAAGTACATACTTTCCTAATGATATAATGAAGCAAATATTTATATTATTGGAAACTAAATTAAAATTTAATTCAAGTGTATATGTATACTAAACAATGATTTAATTCATATGAATTTAAGTAGACATATTTCCTAAGATTAAAAATTGTATTTCTTTAACGTAATTCTACGCGATGACTATATATTGTGGTTTACTTATATGTATGAAAAAATGTCACTTTTAAAAAATCGATTTTTTTTTTATTTTACATATACTGTATTTATTATTATGAGAAATCTTAAATAGTTGTTTCAAGTAAACACTTACTCCGAAAAAAGATGCGATACATTATGATACTATAATCAAGAAATGGATACTTTTGATTAAAGCATAATTATGCATCATGTACATATACATAACAAATATAATATACAAATATCAAATATATGCTGTTATATTTCTATGACTCATTACAAATACTTTTCTTAAATCCAACATCTGATGGTTATAAACTGGAGAAAATGTGAATTAGGTTTCAAGTAAATATTATCTTAGCACTCTTTTTTACTCTTTTAAATAAATGGAAATAATTGAAAATAATTTAAAGATTATTTAAAAGCAAGTAATAATTATAATATATAATATATAATTTATAAATTTTAACAAATATTTCTTTGAATTTAAAAACGAATTTTTGAATTCATTTCCTGTAAATCTGTTTTACTTGAATCAAGTAAATTAATGTTTCCCTGCGAGCGTAACGAACCGAGGCAATATAAAGTATATATATACCGAATAAGGAATTCCGTAATTTATGAGTTGACAGATCGGCCTGCAAAATTATAGCAGAGATCCACGGGGGAAAATCATAATCTTGTCAAAGGTGTGCCGAAAGATTTTAGTCTAATTCTGTGCAAATGTAACGAAATAAATTAAAAGAATAACTGATTAAGCTTTTATTGTCAGGTTTCGATTCAACGCAAGAATAATAAAAACTATAACCGGGTAAAGTATTACGACTAACCTAACCAAATAATAGTAATGAGTTCCGAGAAGTGGATATGATCCATCCTTCGTGATCGTTACCTTCGCTCCTTTGAATTCATTGTTGCGTGCGCATTACGAAAGGTTCAACCTGCAAGACCATATATGAAAATGATTTATATCGCAAGTTGCCAGATGTCAAGCTATCATAATTTCATCTATCAATATTTCATAAATCTGCTATATGAAAATGTAAATATTTATATTCGAAGTGAATTGCTTTATACACCATATATATTTATATATATATAATATATATATATATATATATATATCCCTTCTTTATATATATATATATATATATATAAAGAAATAAAATACGGTATTAGAACACCTTCTTCGGCAACAGGTAACAGCTGATGGTTGACATCTGACCGAAATCTTACAAGGGATAAGCCTTTCTCTCGGGGAAACAATAAATATTTATATGAACCAACGGCTTTCCACATGATATGATAAAATAAACCGAAATGCAAACATTTTAACAGATCATGATCAGATCATGACCTCTTTTCACATTTCGATGGGCAATTTTTGCTGAACTTGTTTTTTTTTTTTTTTTTTTTTTTTTTTTTTTTTTTTTTTTTTTTTTTTTTTTTTTTTTTTTTTTTTTTTTTTTTTTTTTTTTTGTATTTTAATCTAGATTTAGATATATTTCAGATTTCGAATAGAATATATGTCGCAATACTATACGAAAACAATTTATACAGATCAGTATACCGAGAGAAAATTTCAAAACGCGATAAACGTTCGATTCTTTCCATAGGAATGCAGTGATTTATAGTTGGATTATCGCAATTTTATTGTAATAACATTTCAATTGTGATCTAAAAGTGACCTTGAATGGCCTGATTTGAAAACGAGGAATAGGCGGACTTTCATCTGAACTTGCTCAAGTCTATTAATATCCGGTTGAGTATATTGATTATGAACTGATAAGAGGTGCATATAATAAATGTGGGACTATAGTAACGAACCTCGGGGTCTATTCTTGGTCTATTTTTAAAATAAACAATAGCATCTTAAACGCGTCAGAGAACAAGTAAATATGATACGTGACTCATGTACACTTGCATTTTTTTTTTATCATTTTTAATAACGTTTTAATAAATTTTAATAAACCATGTGTAATTCGGATGCATCCCTTCTGAGGGGCGAAATTTTTTAATAGAGTTTAAGAAAATTACATGATATTCTCGATTTTTTTGTTCATGTCATCAGTAAGTAAAGTTGTAATTATTAATGTATTAAAGTATGTTTACAAGTAGCAAAAAACATTGAATAGTTAATTGTTTAACTACTTGTAAAGAAGGTCATCTAAAAAAAAATATCATCTGAAATCAAACAATTATTTTATAAAATAAATGACATCAACAGGATCTTGAACCTATCCAACTAAGGAAAAGTCAAAAAAATTTAAATGGCGGAATTTCAAACAAAAAAAATCCTTTTTTTCGTCTATTTTTCGACTCTTAAATGTGCTATAATAAAAAAATAACAATTGCGATTAGGTTCAGGATTCCCGAAATTTAATCAACTTTAAAGAAAAAATAAAAAAATGCAGTATTTTTTTGAGATAAAAAATACTTGCCGTCTTAAAAATAAAGTTTTGAAAAAAAAACGCGTTTAAAGTTTTGTTGCGAATATTTTCACATGGCACTGGAGGTAGCTATAAATACCGTAGTCAGCCATAGTTTAAAATTTAATTTCATCAAAACGCTTTTCGCGATCGTATTCTACGGGAAATTTACTAACTTTAAAGAAAAAAATCGTTGTTTTTGGCTGAGCTTGCGATGAGAACCTCCCCTTAACGTCATCTTCAAAAATCAAGAACTTTGAGGATTTGACAAATGTACAAATATCGTTGACATAACAATTAAAAAGATTAGGACCTAAATGAGATTCTTGATGATGAAATAACATTCATAGTTTCTACCCTTTCAATCCTCTGCTTCATAAACATAGGACTGAAGCCAACGCATTTAAAAGAGCCGCATTTTGTCTTACGTATGGTATTAGTCATGAACCCTGAATTTTTCTGCATTGAAATAAAAATTTTAATATTTATATGGAAAATAATGTAGTAAAAAATAAAAAAAAAAAAACATTTTATTTTAATTCAACCATAATTTATAGCGAATGATAATAATTTAACGCTATGTATGTTACGTCAATAAATATGTAAAAATCAGCATAATAATAAAATTATACAGATATAATATCTGCTTATTTATTAAAAACAATGCAAATTTAAGAAATGTACATTTCCATTTTATACGATTTAAACATAGTTATATAGTAGGTCAGGTGCTTGGAAATATGCCCTTTTAAAAAATGACAAAAAGCCTCGGTATAAATTCCTGACAAAATCGCCTTTTGTTCTAATTTTCTTTAAAATTGGTCGTGCATTGATTAAACATTTAATTCTTACGACATGACATATATTTTTTTTTCTGTACATCATATTCATTATTTGATAAATTCGTAAAGGATATGAACATATATCGATTGGCAAAAGTTGCATATTTTCTATAAATTTAAAAATTGCAATTGTTTCCCGTTTGTAAACATGTACATACAATACATACTGTAAGACATCGTATTTCGAAAACTATTTTCTTTAAACTGCGTGGCGGTCAGCGCTGTATGTATACAACAATATTGTACCGTACTATATACAGCAATTAAATGATATGTTCAATTAACTGACAGCTTATTGAAAATATGAAGCGTTGCAAGTAAGACTACGTGATTGTACGTTAACCGGATGACAAGTAAGTTGATAGAAAAATTATTAATGTATAAATTATATGAATATTCCTAAACAGTTCTACGAAAAATTATTCGTGTATATAATTCATGAATTTCTTTTTATTCGATTATTGACATTTTGGGAAATATGTCAATAATACATAAATCACGGTATATTAATAACGGACGTAAATATTTCATAAAGTTTCAAAACTTATTTTCGTATCTAAGAACTCGAAAATCACAATGAAATTCTCAATTATTTATTCTGATTATGACGATCAACAATAAAATTGATTTGCATCATTCGTAAAATCCTTTACGCATAATTACGTATCCGAACTAAAGTGTAAATTTTGACAGAATTCTAAACGTTGGTGAAACTTTGATATCTATACAAGTATGGAAGACAATTCAAAGAAATCAAACGATGACGTGGGAAAAGGAGTACCTACGTCGAAAAAAGAAATGATCGAGAATCAGGATGAACGTACGTCAGCCGAAGAAAACAATGAACCCGCGAAGAATGAGAGTGATCCACCAGGCCCGCGTAATATATTGCCGCCATCAATAGGCGATGAAGGTAGACAAGGACGAGTCGATGTCCCGAATGTAAACAGATCCAATGTAGACAATAATCAATGGTTCAAAAAGTACAGAACAGACAAATCACAATTCGAAGACGAGTCATCCGTGGACGACACAATCTCGGACACGTGTGTACCGAGTCGACTTTCACAGGATTATGAGTATGAAGATAATACGATACGTCCAAATCCCAATCCATCAGGTAAATCTAAACTTGCGCCTAATGTGGTATACGGTACTAACGTATACTGTACCTTCTGTACATGTGCCGTACAACCTGTCACTAGTGAACATGCCGTATCCAACGTCCACTAGTACAGGGCATCCACTAATCGTATGTCTACTAGTGAAAGATTGTACCGTACAGGTATCCAATATATTTTTTACCGACTTATCGATATGCGTCGAGAGCATTTTGACGAATCGTTTTGACCAGCTTGCAATTTGTAGATTAATTAAGGTCAAATAGATCAAATCGTTCGTAATAAGATCGTACAATAACTTTGCGTGGCTAAAAAAAGAACAGTATTTTGATGAATCAATTAAAAAAGTCTAACAGAATCTTATCATGACCTTCAGAGAATAGATCGATGAAGACGGTAGGGGAGGCGATCTTGGATATGCTAATAAGTCGTACTAACTCGTTGACAAGTAGAACATCAGCAGATGTTGAGTCGCTTGAATCCGATGTTGTAAGTGGAAGAGATACATCACACGAAGAATCGATATCGGACTACAGAGGCGCAAGTTCCACTATGGAACCCATGGATCTCGCGTCTAATAACCTTAAAAAAACTAACGATGCCAGGCATGCCTGGAACACTTTGAAATATATCATGGGCAATCATACAGTTGACGAACCTGAAATGAATGACGGACACCATAGTGAAATGAGACCCAACTCGAGAATGTCTAATACTCATGATCAATATGAATATAGATCTGAAGAACCACCTTCGTCCACCCCCAAAAATCCTGCGATGAGTTATCAGGGTAAATCATTTTGTAACATTTGCAAAAATGTATAAAATTCGAAAACGCATAAATTCTCCTTCTTTATCGCATATTTATCACTTATATGATAAAGATCGCATCTTAAAAAAATCTGTTCAAGTATTGCCAAAGAGTTAAAATTCCTTTGAATCAATTTTTAATTTTATTGCGCAAAATTCATATATTACAGATAAACGTGGAATAAAAGAAGAAGAAAAAAAACAGATTAATAATTTTCAAAAGTTTAGGGATATCGTTTAGATCGTGTAAAAATTGTACTTGAATTTAACCACAGATCGCATTCAATTCGCCGGACGTGAATATGGGCTGATAATTAATAACATGTGTCTGCATCCCGATCCGGTTTTCTCTTATCTAATCGGATCCTGCAGTAAGTATTATATCGACTTCATTTTTTCGTTTATCTGCTGATTTTTTACTTTTTTTACATCTCTTTCATCGTTGTATGAAAAAACTTTATAAAGGGACTTGTGTGAGTTTATTGACAATTTCGTTTGTTCTGCCGCGTTTCAGTATTAGAAGCTGTTTTATGGGTACAACCGACTACGTATACTGTGAATAAAGCAAGACTTTTGCAAGACTTGTCGGAATACATACCAGCAGTAATACATATGAAAGAACAATTATTTGGAATGTCGAATCAACAATCACCTCCGTCGTCAAAAGCATCACATCCATCTGCAAAAGATAAGTCCAAAGCGAAGAAAATACCACTATATCTCCTCAATGTGATATCGCAAATAGCTTCTATAATAACCACAAGGGTGTTGCCGCTATTTCCCGAACATGTATCGGATTTCATTAAAGCTTTTCAAGGACTCGGGGCAGGTATGTTTGTTTGTTAAAGAGTTCAAAAATTATCCAAACTATATATAATTATATGTAGAAATCTAATGCAATTAAATTTGGGAAATATGCCAATAATACATATATATCACGGTATACATTAATAACGGACTAAATATTTCATAAAGTTTCAAAACTTATTTTCGTATAGAAGAATTCGAAAATCGAATTTATTTCGTATAGATAGCGAACGACTGTATTATAACGTAAATTTAATGCGATTACAGAAGGCCCCAATGTTGTTCCGTCGACTACTCAACGTAGAAGATGGCGCTCTCCAATTCCCGGTCCGTCAAGCCAAGAACATCAGGCATGGGTTTGTCGTTCAAGGTCCATTACACCACCTAGTTCGTCACTAGTCCGTTCAGAAAGTATGGAACTACAAAGGTCCAATTCTCCAATGGACACTGTCAGACTCAGTACTTCAGAGAGTATTGAGTCTGATTATTATGATGAGACACATGATTCGCCGCCACATGACGATCATTTACAACATAATACGTCACCGCTTGATCAAAGAATGCCCAATTCGAATTCACCAACGTGCAATTCGTCAAATACGGATCCGCCGACGTACAAGTCTTTAAGTACGGATCTCCCAAACAATTCTTTAAGTACGGATCCACCAACGTACAGTTCTCTGAACACGGATCCACCAACGTACAGTTCTCTGAACACGGATCCACCAAGGTCGAATTCTTTGAATACGGATCCATCACCGTCCAATTCTTTAAATGTTGGTCCATTTCATAGTGGTCCGTCACGTTTATTCTATTCCTCTGCCGGGTTGTCAATCCCTCTTCCGTCAACATTCTATTTTACAATTTATCGATACGGTAGTGGTGATTCATCATATTCCAGTTCATCAAGTGCCAATTCATCACTTCTCGATCGGCTTCAGTCTGGCCAAGGATCTGCCGTTTCGATAGGGAGCAACTGCCCAATGGACGATGCATACGATGACAGTGCGCTAAATTTGTCACTCTCATCTGCAAGAAAACGTCCTATTGCAAATATACTGGCTCCACATGGTCTATACTCCTTAAAAAAACAGAGATTTTCGGTGGATGAGGACACCGAAGTGGAGTAAAAAAGGTATAATAAATATTAGAATAATAACTCGAATTGTTTAAGTTATCCGTCTGTTTACGTTACTTTAAATCCCATGCAGTTTAAGTCCATGAGTAATCACAAAATTAAACCGAAGGCATATTATAGATAAGAAGTAGGACATAGGAAGAAAGAAAAAGAAACGAAAATTAACGTAATATCTATATAATTTTCTACAAATAGATAATGTAACAGATAATGCAACATATTTTATTTGAAATATCGCGGATACCATATCAGAAATATTTTTTCGAAATATTTATTCGTTGTCCGACTATTTAATATTATCGCGATATTTCTAACGTTGTAAACTGACATTCTAGAATCAACATTCTCGGGCCATTCTGAGGACATGTCCATAATACATGCTGAAATTCAAAAGTGAGCAATGTCGCGGAGGAAATGTATTCCAAGTGTCTTATTAAAAAGTATTGCAGCTCGAGATATTTCCCGAATATTCTTGGAATATTTCTAATGTCACAATTGTGATATTTTGCGGACGTCCCGGAGACTCCATTACTTCCTGTGGCTTTCTCTCTCTACAAATGTCAGCTCTTTGTAAATACGCGACAAGATGTGCCTCCACTCTTCAATCCGGAGCAAGCAGTATATGCACAGGACATTTATGAATAATGAGAATATAAAATGGTGCTTGAATTCTATTAAGTAATATAAATACACACACATCTAAATATCTCGTCTAATCGTAAATGTAAATATGTTTATCGTACAATTTATAGTTGTTGACATTTATTTTCGAAACGATAAATTGTAAACGTGTTTTCTTGTCTCGTAAACTATACGATGTACGTGTATGTAACGCAGTCTGTGCTTTATTTATAAATCAATAATAACAAAAAAAGAAATCGAGTTTTATACTGAACTGACCGAGGGAAATTGTACAATAATGGAAGCATTCAATTGTAAATAATTCCAATTGTAAAATCGCATAAAGGTAAACGTACCTATGACTAGGCATAAATCTGATGTATATAGTTGTCATCTACAGGTTTACGTATACCTTAACGAAACGTATTGAACAATAAACGAGATTTTAAAGAAAATGTATTATTTTATAACAATTAATGGCAATTATACTTCAACGCGGGGGCGTTGAAGGACGCCCCCCCCCCCCCTCTATCTTCACGATTACTATACTGGGGGATTACCATTTATATACGTGATAATGAGAATGCCATTTACGTGGATTCGATTATTATTTTTCCTATATCGTGCATGTTGGTTTTAGATGATTAGGGCGAAGCAGATCTCTCAACATCCTTACGGTATCCTCTGATGACCTAATGATGTCCTGAGGACAGTGAGAGGATAAGAAAAGCGGACGTTTGGACGTCCTGAGGAGCTCCTGAGGACATCCCGAGGACTCACTTTACACCGTAAATAAACACATCGCACAATTTTGATTATGAAAATGTTAAAATTTTAGCAACTGAAAACAATTTTTATAAAAGAAGAGAAATAGAGAATGTTTTCATAAAAAAAAAAAAAAAAAAAATGAATCCGTTATATGCCAACAGGCATACGAAGCTATTTTATAACAACATAAATATTATTGTAATTTGTTGATCGAGTATTTAAATAAGTGCCGACGCTCTGATGTAGTTGTAGTTAAACTTGAACAATGCAGTGTAGAATACAGTAATATAATCTTATACGCTGCACTTGTTTATTACCATCTGTTTCTGTAGGACTTTTTTTAATTTTTCTTGTATTTTTTTATTGTTAATGCTTTTATGTTACATCATATTTAAATTGTGTTATATTATATTTTTTTATAGAGAATCAATTTTGAAAAGGGCTATCAAATTAAGAAACGTAAATTTGTAATATCTTTATCAACCGACCGTATATATATATACACCAACACTCATTATATATATATATATATTTGTATTCAATTTGGATTTCAATGAATTCGAATCCAAAAATAACATTGTATCGAAACCATGTCCCAATAATGCGTTTCAATCAAAGTTTCTGAATAAAAAAATGTATTTCTATTAATCTGAATCGAAGACAAGTTTTCCCATTAATATATGCCAATTATACAGTGTAATTGAAACTACACGTATAAAAAGCTTTTGTTTGAATCCATCGGAATGAAAAAATTGCTTTCTTAATATAGTTTTGTAATATCTTTATTGTCATTTTTTGTAGTATAGTATAGTATCCGTTTCTTTATGAATGAGCAACTTATTCTTCCAACTCGCATGAATGAAAAAGATTTATTGTAAAATATTTTTGAAGTATAATTAATCATACATATACTTAAATTTCCCAGCAGTTTCCACTAAAAGAAAATTTATTACCATTATGTATATTACAATTTTCAATTTTCGATTAATACAAATTCAGTACCAAACTGAAGTGGAAATACAGCAACTATAGCATAAAACGGATTCTTATAGTTAATATTATTTTTTTAAATATAGTATTCTTCTATAAAAAAAAAAAAAAAAATCCAAAGGTTCATCCTTGTACATAAAAATTTTTGTTATAAAAATGTTAAAAAATATGATATGTATAACCATATTTAAGCATATTAAAAGTGATTGAAAGGTTTTTTCAAAATTTGGGCTTTGGAAGGGTGATTCTACACATCATATATATTTCCCAAAAATCTATCGGTGACAGTGGTTCGGAATTAAAGAAGGATTATCCGAAATAAATTATTTTCTCTTACCAGCAACAAAAATAATTTCTTTCGGATAATTCTCGTTTAATTTTGAACCAGTTTCAGCTATGTTTTTTTGAGTATGTATATATGTTATGCAGAATTACCCTTCCAAAGCCCAAATTTTGAAAAAACGTTTCAATCTCTTTTTATTTATATACTTTTATTGTTGATAACTTCGGTCGGTAACTGTTCTGCTTTAGTTCCACCTTAATAAACATTGATAGTTATAAAAATATGAAATTAATACTTTCGGATGTAAATGCATTCAATTAGTTTGAAGTATGAATTCATTTCCGTGGATAGAAATACGAATCTATCCGTTCTCCTTTGCAACCAAATATAATTAGTGTAATATAGTCTATTTGTAAAATTGGATGTAAATGTATTAATTTGCTTCAGAATTTTATCCATTTTAATACATTTTAACGAATTCAATGTACAAACTTCGCCCCTGCGTCCTTTGGCCGCTAACCCCACCGGGCGCTCCGCCCCCTGGTCCCCTGGCGCGCTATCGCGCGTAGCTCGCTTCGATCGCAAGATTGACCGTGTTCGGCCCTTCGGGCCTCACTGACTAAACACACTTCGCGATCACTGTGATACGCGAATTTGATATGTCAATTCACATTTACTCCATACACATCCACACAATTCCATTGATAATATATGAAGCTGAAATGTATTAATTATTTATTTGTATTTCCATATAGATTAATGTGCTGTTTTTTATATGTTTCGTGTTATAGAATTGAAAATGAACATTTTCAAAACTTCTTCCCTCCGCCGTAGGTTGGACGATATATTATTGCCTCAAATAACAAGGATCTTAACATGCCAAAATAACACCCTAAAAAGTTGCGAAAATGTATTTTGCCCCCCCCCCCCCCCCCCCACTCCGCCGTTTTATTATAAATATTTCCCAAAATCTAATCAGATGTAAGTTCAGCCAAAACACATATTTGGAAAAAAAATTTAGGGGCTTCGCCCCTGCGGCCTTTGGCCGCCAACCCCACCGGTGGCTCCGCCCCATGGATCCCCGGCGAGCTCCGCTCGCAAGTTTGTCACTAAATTCGGAAAGATATGGAAGCTTAAAGTTTATCAAGAAAACGTTTTTTGTTAACGCCCCCCCCCACCCTCCTCCCCCCCCCCCTCTCCCACCCCCCCTCCGCCCGCCCCC
>JAPYZR010006455.1:0-14647 GCA_030522945.1 Trichopria nigra
AAATTATTTTTCCATACCTCAATTAAAAATAATTTGTTTCCAAAAGTTCTCATTTAATTTTGAATGATTTTTGCTGGAATTTTTTTGGTGATTGTATACCCAGTAAACGAAAAGGGATTGAAGTTTAAAAAATGGGATTGAATGGGATTAAAACCGTTAGAAAAATTACGTGATTGGATTATATCAACCCCATTTTTTAAACTTCAATCCCTTTTCGTTTACTGGGTACGTTACGTAGAATCACCCTTACCGAGCCCAAATTTTGAAAAAAGTTTCAATCTTTTTTTTATTTATATTTTTATTGTTCAAAAGCTCTGTCGGTTGAAAAGCTATTGTCGAACCACCTTAAGGTGGTTCTAAAGTAGAACAGTTACCGACCGAGCTTTTCAACCATAAAAAAATGAATAAAAAGTGATTGAAATGTTTTTTCAAAATTTGGGCTTTGGAAGGGTGATTCTACATAACATATGCAATCCTCAAAAAAATATCGATGAAATTGGTTCAAAATTAAACGAGAATTATCCGAAATAAAGTACTTTCTCTTACCAGCACCAAAAATAATTTATTTCGGATAATTCTCGTTTAATTTTGAACCAATTTCAGTAATATTTTTTTGAGGATTGTATATGTTATGTAGAATCACCCTTCCAAAGCCTGAATTTTGAAAAAATGTTTGAAACCTTTTTTATTTATATACTTCTCCTGTTTTTGGGTTAGGTCGGTAACTGTTCTACTTTAGAACCCTCTTAAAAGTTGACGAATTCAGGTGGGCCTTATTTTGCTATTTTCCGTTACTTTAGCGATAAAACAACATATAAAAATGAATTAAAAGACACAATTGTTTATGGTGTAGTTAATATAAATAAACAAATATAAATAAATCACGGTTTCGTCGGAAAAATTCATTATTACTCGAAATTTGATACGGCAAGGTTTTCGTGGCAGCTAATCATAAATCCCGACGGCAGATTTACGAAATTCAAAATGGCGGATTCCCGATGTCGACCGCTCCTCCCGGGAAAAAATGAATCAGATCTGGATCATATATATATGTTCGACATATAACAAAATATATAATTATATATATACCGATTTTGACCTGATTTAAGAATATATGTATAGATATGGTCATATATCGTTATATCTCAATTATATATGACCATCATATATGATTCAGAATAAATATAATTATACCTGATCCAGATATACTTATATCTGAATGATTTTTTTTCCCGGACTGCGTGAATATGTACGATAACAGTGATAGAAATGTATGTATATGGATTTTTTTTGGGGTCACCATTTTGAATTTTGAAAATCTGACATCGGACATCTGTCCAGATTTTATGTAGAAAATTTGATAGTGAAAATTACTATAAATTGTAGGTTGGATAAAATATGATTTCTGTCTCGTTTCTATATCGGTTTTGTCTAGAAAATACAAGATATGATTATTTATATACCAAATTATTTTTAGGTTAGAATAAAATAGCTTTTCCTAGATGAAAACTAGACAGATTCTGTTTAGATCATGGACATAGATTGTTATCATTATGGCCCCATATATACATTAAGCGTCTACCTGCGGATATTGGGGCTACATATAGTTTTCCAGTAATTATTCTTGGTAATCCAGACAGAATCGATACAGTACCATGATTAATTTCTGCTAGGGCGGTTTCAAACGTTTTGAATTACATCGTCAGAAATTGAGTTTATCGATTGTTATACACTTTAGTTATGGCTCATATGATTTTTATATAGTTCGCCATTGCTGTCAGTTTATTTAGCGTTGGCACCTCGTGCAAGCGTATTTTGCACAGTCTGCAAGGGCCAACTAAACACATTTCGCCGTAATTAAAGTAACAATTGTATGAAATTTGTGTACGGGACATTTATTGCTTAAAATTGTGCGAAGAATCGCCCGCAACGCCGTTCACCAGATGTCGAATGACATGGCGACGAAACGTTGTACTGGTTGACACAGTGCAAGGATTATCACGTGAAAATTTGCTATTATTTTACTTCAAATTAACATTGCATCATAATGAGTTTCATTATTAATACGATATAATAATTTCAAAAGTATAATAAATCGTCACAAAAAAAAAACAATGATATAAGTTATTTTTGAGGAAAATCTACATTACCGAGTATGTTTTTTCGATTGGAATCGTGAAAATCGCACGCAAATTACTTCAAAAACCAAAATGGCGGATTAAAAGAGATCACCGACAATTCGTATTTTTTCCTTATTGAAAGTGTGATGGAAATGATTCCGGATTTCAAACGAAGTTGCACGAAATAGTCCAAGATTAAATAAGAGGATTTTTGTTTCGATTTAAGGTCATCCTAACCTATAAAAAATTACATTGTATATAGTCACGTACGACATACATATAATATATATATACTTTTCTACCCGTCGAATGTTTGTAAGAAATGATACACGTATATGTTTTTGAAGTCGCTGAACGCTGTTGCGCGATACAATTTTCAAAACTGAAAATGGCGGATCAATTATAGCCGACAAAATTAAAAAAAAAAAAGTTCAGATCCGGCTGAAAATTGATAAATAGCCGTATATTTATCAGGGTTATCGTATTTTTTTCTCGTTGACGTTACTTCTTTTTTCTTACATATCCATCTTAGTATTTGATTGCTGGAATTGTTTCCAGGAAATTCAGTGAAACTTTATAAAAATAATAAAACCGTCATCAGTTTCATTTTTATCAGTATTTACGTAGCACGTGGCTATAATCTCATTTTTAAGAGGTTAGGATGATTTTTAAAAAAGATCCTCGCTATAATCCCCTTGGACTGTATTTTTTGAACCTTTCTTCGAAATCAGGAATCATTTCCGCATTACATTCTCAATGCGAAAAGAAATTGAATAGAAAAAATAATTTCAAAATTTAAGGTGTTTTTTTTAAATCCGCCATTTTGAGCATACTCGAAAATGGCGGGGCAGGTCACTTTGGGGTCGACATTCCTGCTGGGAATGAATAAAGCTCGAAAATCAGCAAAAAAAAAAAAGCTCGTCTCCTCTGGGACTCGAGGGGTAAATAAACACGAATCCGCGTCAAAAGAATATTTCGATATTCGGTATTTCCTTGCAACGTTGAATAAATTAAATTGACGACGATTAAATATATTGACAATACATTATAGTGTGACATTCCATGTTTTGACAATTAACGAAACAATCTGGCAGCTTGACAAAGTATATATATAGGTAATAATAAGTCGACTGAAATAATGGAGGTTACGAAGTCGCATTACAAATCGGAATGAATGTAATATATAAACGAAAACCTCATACGTAACAAATGAGCAATAATGATTCCGGGAACTATTAAAGATTGCGAGATGAGATAATCGAAACACTATATGGGCGTAGCTGTTAAGACTCTGCCTGCAAATGCCAATAACCATTTATGTCTAATTGGTCATTTAGTAACAAAAAAGAAAAAATAAATAAAAGTCATTTTACCCTCGTCTCGAGACAATACGCAAGTGCGAAAATGGTGGTTTCGTTTGTTTTGTACCAGGATATATATGTAGGTTCGAGATAAAGTAGGCCGCTATATCTGTCAAAATTGTCGCTTCAGAAAAGAGGAAAAATTTTTTTGTTTCTTCGTTACAATTTATGCAGGATAACAATAGGCGAGATTTTCAAACTATTTTTCGCCCCTCCACTTTTCACGTAGAAAGTTGTAAAAGGCGCGATAAAACTGTAAACTCCGCTTTTTGTATTCGATAAAATGTGTTTTCGTAATGTGTTATACTTTTCAACGACGTAGTCTCCTCGTCTTTCTCTCTCTCTCCTCATTGCAGAACCGCCGCACGCGATTACGAAAACGGAATTTTCCTAAGAAGATTTTATTCTCTCTCTTCTCTCTTTTTTTTTCGTTCTCTAATTTGTGACAGCTGCCTAATTCCATCCGTTACTATTTCGACAATAGGTCAAAAGGATCTAAGATCATTCATTAAACGACAATACGATTTTATACTACGAGAGAAAGAAAAAAAAAAAAAGGAAAAAAAAAAGATTTACGCTGAACGTCAAGTTCCGAAGTTACTTCCGGCTTGCGGTTCTCGATTCTCGGTAATTCCCCCGAAATTCCGATCTCTTATATACGTTCCTTCCGTTTCTAGAAGAGTGAATGAAACGCGCTTACACACAGACGGGGAACGTGCGGCTCGTTATAATAGGAGAACGCGTTATCGAGACTACTATACCACGAAAAATCGTGACAAGACAGTATGCCGCCAGTGCGTAAACAAGTGGCACGGCGACCCACAGTCTCGAAAGAATCTCGTCAAACCTTTCAATGGGCGGCGGCGGCCATATTCCGCCGTCAGCGGTGAAAATACGTTTTTCAACAATATGTCGGAATATTTGTGGGACGTAAATTTCGAGATTGTATTAAAAAGTATATACATATAAAAATCTCAATCAAAAGGAATTGGCCGATTCTTCGAAAACGTGTGCGGGATGTCAAAAACTTTGAAGGTTTCAAAACATGCTACTGGATAACGTGCGACGATGAATAGGTAGATTTTTTTCTTTACAACAAACAATGGAGCGTAATTTTCGTCAACGACATTTTAACGCGTTTATATATATATATATATATATATATGTATTATATACTACATACGTAAATACATTATATATATACTCTTGGGCATCAACCATCGGTATATATAACGTCTCTCTTATTGATTCGGTCGAATCGAGGATGAATTATTGACCCAGAGAAGACGCAATGAATGACATCCTCGGAATAACTATTAACGGGGAAATCCTATTTGAGCGATTAGTTCCGAGCGAACGGGTGTCGGAGCTAAAACACGCAGGCGAAGAATTCGCCGATCGGCCGATCCCGATATGGATGACTTCCGCTGTACTATCGCGTCAGTCTTCTTTCATCTTTATTTCCGTCGTTTTTTTTTTTTTTTTTTTTTTTTTTTTTTTTTTTTTTTTTTTTTTTTTTTTTTTTTTTTTTTTTTTTTTTTTTTTTTTTTTTTTGTTCTTAGGGTGATTAAGTGTAAATTCCGCGGCGGTGCGCAATGATTCACAGCGCGACGAACGAAATTTCGTTTATAGGCAACAGTCGATGCAGGAAGAAGAATCGATGTAATATAATAAGGGATGCTGCAAAAGGTTGCAAATATTGTGTGCCCCCCACCCTCATTTAACGTCAAAATTGTAGCTATAGTCACCGCCGCAGTTTGAACGATAAAACGACAGAAATCAAAAAATGTTTCGGAAAAATTTTGCTTTCGACATTTTTTTTTTCATTGCCCTGCTATATTTCGATTCGCGACATTAGGACCATCAAGTGTGCGAATTTTCGCGATTCCGTATTTTGATGGTCACTGAGATTGCGAATCTAAAGTGAGACTTTCAAAATTCAAAATGGTGGATACAATATGGCGGACAATTGTTTTCAATAATCCTGTTCTTCACAAACTGACGTACGAAAATTTTGGAAAAAATGTATGTTAACAGGTATGTATAGAGAATACGTGGAAAATATTTCAGAGTATGAGCCGTTGACGTTACGGAAAAACAGTTTTTTTTTTCAAACGTTTTTTTAACGCTATGTAACGATTACGTAACAACTACGTAACAAGTAAGATTTGTAGAATTGTTATGTAACTGTTACTTTCAATATTTGTAGGAAAAGTGTATCGGAAGTTTAGAAAAAGAAAATGGAGACGAAAATCACACACAACACACAAAAACCTACAGAGGGTTTATATTATTTGAAAATTCAATTTTTTAATGATTTTTGGGATTTGAGTGAAAAAATGTGATTTTTTTGTAATACTTGTAATTTCAAATAATTTATTGATTCGTCCGAAACTTCATTATAACGTGTATATTTTAATTAAGATCTGAACTTGAAAATCATAGACTTAGAAAAATTTATTTTCAACACGGAGCTCTCAGCACGTCGAAGGAAATTTTGAAAAATATATATATATTCAAATCTACATTTTCGCGTAAAACTTTTATTTTTTTGCACTATCAATAATGAGAATGGGAGTGTTTTTACGGTGCCGAAAAGTATACGTCAAAAGTTAAGGTAAGAATTGGCCACTTTCCGCCCTTTGTGAACAGTGCAATATTTTACCTGGTCATTTCCTAATAATGCTGCAGTCATTAGTTTATGTATTGGCACGTCCTACATTTGGTCTCTCTGCGATAATAACTTTCCCACTGAAATGAACCCAAATATAAAAAAAAGAAAAGGAAAAAAAAAAAAACATTTGTAAAAATGTTGAAATTAAAATTTGGTCATCTATTAAAATTCCGACACTATATCGTCTGAGAGATTTATGGCACTACTATGGACATGTAGAAAATGATTCCCGGCTACTGTTGTAACACACTATTAATAATACAAATCCATACGCATTCATTGACGTTTCAGCCTCCGAATGGCACGCGCGTAACACTATTTCCGATACCCGATTTTCTCGAGGAATCCTATATATACCTACAATGCTTTTGCTATACGGCGGCTAACATTTATCGGTTGCTACCCTACGCACACACATACCTATCATCACGGGATTTTCTCAGGCCAGCCTTGTTTTTCATTTTCACGGTTTTACGACTATATCCTATTCGGCCGCATTGTACGCGCATGTCTTGTTCCGTTTTTCTCGTTCCGTTTCTTTTATTGGTTTTTTTCGTACATCCGGTTCCCGCATTTTTTCCATCCGGCCCTTTACAATTTTCTATTCAGTCTCGCCCATTCTTTCCGGAGTCGTTCTATACTCTACGACACGATCCGAACGACGGTAAATAGTTCCGTGTTTTCACTTCTTTTATCTACGTCGATTTTCCCTCGACGCTGATTTTTTTTTTTTTTTTTTTATTATTATTGTTTTTTTACATTTGATCGTCCATGCACGCGCGTATCACTCGTATTTCGCCTCGTCCTCTCTCCATCTCCGCAGGATTCTCCGCATTCGGCTTCTCGTATGACTTATAAGCCTCTTTTTCCACCTCTTTTGGTCGTTTAACGTGTATATATATGTATATATATAAGGATCAAGCCCACGGCAGAACCGGGAGGCCAAAAAAGCCCGGTAGAGGCCGAAAACAAGTAAAAGCAACGCCGTGCTTCCGGCCCGAATATTATACATATATACGCAGGAGACAAAACCGTCGCGGGGCCCCCCCCTGTATATATATATATGTATATATGTATACGAAAAAACAGGTGCCGTGTATCGGGGCAACCCATATAGCAATCTTGGCTCGAACGAATACCCGTCGTAATAGGATTGAAACCGGTTGCTCATCCGAATTTTTAATGTACTCTTCAAATAATCAACCGAGCGCGTTGCGTCGCGCTCCCCTTTTAACACGAAGGCGAACTCTAACGAATAAGACGAGACGATGATGAAAAATTTGGCGCGGGTCTTATTGTTGTCTTTTTTTCGTCTCGATTGCTATGGCGGAATATGCGATTTCCGATGCAAAGGTCTCGCGCAGGTGCGTTTTTATCAAATAATATACGCGCAATAATAATAATTGTTGTTATCGCTGTATATCTAAAAGAAGCAGGGTTTTATTTGTAGCGAGAGGAACGATTTCAATTACGTTTATCAGACATAATTGATCGTTGCGCGGTTTGGCAGCGAAGCAAGTCCTTGTATAAGCCAATTTGTCAATCTACAAATACTTTTTGTAAATCAGATCACCAAGTACAATCGATAGAGAATCATTTTGGAATGTATCGCTGCTTTGGTCAAGAAATACCGATTGTAAAATTTGTTATTTTTCCGTAAGAAATCTATCGGTAGTATTCCCAGCAAAAATAAAAAGAAGTACGAACAGATGAATTATCATTATTACGAGAAGTATTGGATTAATTTATCGAATACCCGGTGTATTGCGGAAGTATCGTAAATTATCATGCGATACTTCCGATACATTCGATTTTCCGTTTGAAAGATTTGCAATGCATCGTTGGGGTTACCTCCATTCTCGTATAAACCCCCTACATAGATGAAAGTATTGCAGGTATTAAGTAATTATTAAAGCAAGTCCCGATATCTGAATGTATTGCAGCCATTATGTCCTGCGATACATCCACCGATACTTTGGTTTGGAAGACTGACGTTGAAGTATCGTTAGCGTAATCCGACTACAAACGCATTAATTTTACAGATGAAAGTATTGCAGATTAAGTAATTATTAGAACAAGTCCCGAGAAATTAAGGTATTGAAGCCATTGTATGTTTTGTAATACTTCCGATACTTTCGATAATTGGTTTGGAAAATTTGCATTGTATCGTTTACGTAACATCTATTCTTGTACAAACCCGCCCCTAGATGAAAGTATTGCAGGTATTGCTAAAATATTAGAGCAAGTCCCGAGAAATGAAGGTATTGCAGCCATTGTATGTCCTGCGATACTTCCGATACTTTCGATACTTTCGATAATTGGTTTGCAAAATTTGCATTGTATCGTTTACGTAACATCTATTCTTGTACAAACCCGCCCCTAGATGAGAGTATTGCAGGTATTGCTAAAATATTAGAGCAAGTCCCGAGAAATGAAGGTATTGCAGCCATTGTATGTTCTGCGATACTTCCGATACTTTCGATACTTTCGATACTTGGTTTGAAAGATTTGCATGGAATCGTTTATGTAATAACTCTATTCTTATATACAAACCCCCTAGATGAAAGTATTGCAGGTATTTATTAGAACAGGTACAATTATTAGAGCAAGTCCCGAGAAATGAAGGAAATTATTGTAAAGTTATATGCGATACTTGCGATATACCTAATTTTTCAAAATGTATTGATAAAATATCCTTAATAATGCAATTTTTGTTAGGTAACATTTTTGTTACGCAAATATATATTTCGTAACAAAAATGTTATTTGAATATTAACAAAAGATGAAAAATAGAATTCTTTCCATTGTCTTTGACGTTGCGCTATTTACAGTCGTATCCTTCAGTTCAAACGGCGATTATGTCAATCTATACCAATATACGTTGACTCTATACAATATTCTTAAAGCTATATATACATGTAAAGATCCTTTGCCAAGTCGGAAGTGGTAAATTGTTAAGTACGTCTATTAAATGACTAATTTCCTCCTTTTAAAAATAGAATATTGAAATATTGTCATACAAACCAACGCCATTCGTCATGTAATTGGCAACGACACAAGTATTGTGCAAAACGTCGCGCGACGTCGATGTCACCTCACATTCATTGTACACGAATCAAACGAAAGTGGGCAAATTTTGCAGACGAAGAAATTCCTAGATCAAGGGGGATTGGTTGAAATAAGAAGAGCCACCTTTTCGGAAATTCGTTTATATTTACAATCGCGTGCAAAGTGCACGTGATGCTGACATACCTCTAAACCGTATCGTACATGGGCGCGGAGCCAATAGTTATCGCTTTGATTGGCTCTTTTTCGTGTACAAAAATAATAATAATAGTTTCTTTTTATTGCGAATCTTAATGAATCGTTTGCATTTAAAATTGTTGTACGAATTTGTGAAACATACTTTTGTATTCTTGACACGAGACTCGCTGAATTACTTTCCTCCATTGAAAATATAATAATAATTTTCAGGAAAGTTGTACGCAGAATTTGGAAAAAGGCAGGGCAGGGTAATTGCGGCTGAAAGTGCTGGATTCGGCGGCCAATTTCGTGTGCTGGCTACTTTACCCGTACCAGAAAGTTTCCATTTGGCTACAGAGTTGCGGACACAAACATCAGGTTTGGCAAGCCCTCAACTGGTCTTCAGTCATTGGGAGGTAAGCATCAATTATGTTGCATGATAAAATTATTGGGTCAGTTTTTACTTGTTTCCATGTCAGCAGTGCTCACTTTGAGTATTCTGCTTTTTCTCTCTCTTTCTTTCTCTTCAATTCTCCTTCACGTGGCTCGTGAAGAAATTCCAGCCCGTAACGATAATAACATTTCATAAATATGCCAATAAAACTTTTATATTACACCAACATATATACTGGTAACCGTCACTGTATGATATTTATATTGAATCCTTCTGGAGTAATTTATGGTTGAATCATATTTTTGGTTGTGGAATCTAGTTCATTCAAAGATATATTTATACAATTGACATAATATTGTGGAAAATGGAATTCTATTTTGCGATATTTTTCTGGGATATGAAATAAATGTAGTGAAAACGAACTTAACATTTTATTTGTTCAAAATAATTTTTCGCAAAGTAGAATCCGAATCCGAGCTCAGAATTGGCCCATCGCGTTAGGATTTTGAGATATTTGAGGTTATGTAGACGAAAAAAAAATGGTATTTAAGCTGTTTTCGAGGTTCGAGTTTGATTCAAAAGTTGCGGCCATTTTAAGATTACACGTCGGCTATATTTGATTCATAGTGCGAGGATTTTGAAAATGAGGCGTCTTGAATATTTGAAATCAGATCTAATAATATTCTTGATATTATAGGTGACATCAAAAGTCTCCTATACCAAATTTGGCGCGGATCGGTTGATTTTAAAAATTCCCATACTACGTATTAAATATGATGAACGTGTAATCTTAAAATGGTCATCGCTTTTGAAAAAGAAAAAGATGTTACGAAATCATTTTACAACTTATTTTGGAGGAAAAATATAGCAGTAAATAATGGAATTAATAGAAAAACAATATTGTTTTAAAGTATTTGTAGCCTTTATCTCAAGTACAGCCGAAATAGCCATTTTTTCGTGTACATATTACCTCAAATGAATAGAAAAATTAAGTAAAATTTAGGTCTATACACATTTTTATACTATAAAAATTATATATGTATACATACAAAAATTATATACATATACACACACATATATATATATATATATATATATATATATATACATAAGAAATCGAATATTCCAATTCCATAATGACCTGTTTTTAACAGAAAATCAATGAAAATTAGGATATACTTAGGAGTTTTCATTGATTGCGAATCTTAACCTAAGTTTTAAAAATGCAAAATGGCAAATCCAAGATCTCGGCAAAAATTTGTAATATAAAAGACTTTTGTAAAATAAAAGATTTTCTTTGTTCCATTTAAACGTTCATTATACATGCACATTCATCGAAACGTTAATAATTTATTTAAAAATTGGTCGAAATTAAAAAATTCAAGTTAAAAAAATTTAATGAATTAGTGAGTTAAGAAATATTTAAAGACGAAGATTGTACAGAGGTACAATTTAATTACGGTAATTCAGGTAATTAAATTGTATTATTTCAGGTACGAATTATTTGAAGATTCCAATTTATTTTTATGTTTATATTAATAAGCTTCTAAAAAAAACTACTTATATTCATTTTTTTTTCAATATACAATTATTTTTTAATATTTTTTCTTTTATATACAAAAATTTTTAATAAAAATAATGAAAATCTGAAAGTGTAAAATCGAATTCTTACAAGTTTAAGATTTTTCAAATTGTTTTCTCTATGTATGCTTATTAATGTATTATATTTTATAATGGATTAATTTTATTTTTGTTATATTTTTGTATTGTTGTTTTGGTTTCGTATTAATATTCATCCCCAATATTTATAATACAATATATTTAATAATTTTTTTTGTATTTGTGTTTGTTCAGCAGTACAATTTCCGAACCGACTCCTACAATCTTTATAGAATACAGAGGAACAAATAAATAATTAATTATCAATTAAAGTGTATTTAACGCGCGATGTTTTTATATCAATTTTAATAATATAAAGGTGGAAATTCGTTGTACAAAAATATCGACAATTTTTCCCAAATGAATTGAATGAACAAAAGTCTTCGGTGAAGGCCGATAGGAACTCCGAAATTCAAAAAGCTTGATGAACAGGCCGACACGTGAATAAGCTACTCGAATTAATAAAATATATTGAAGATATATAAGGTTAAGAAAATAACAAAAGACGATGTTTCGAAATTTAAACGGAATAAAATTCGAAAAGAAATATAGGGAACCTTCTATATATATATATATAGTGAAGGCCTATTGTCGCATAATATAATAAAAATCTTTTTTTTAAGTTATAAAAATATTATTTTCGGTCGCTCTAATCACTGAAATGTTACAAGAGATTTAAAAAGATTGAAAAAGATTTAAAAAGATTAAAAGATTAGAGATTAAATGGAGTTACATTGTTAAATTTTTCATTTTTTTTTTTATTGTAAAGAAAAGAAGTTAATTTGGTTATAGATGGAATGGAAAAAAATTCTAGAAAGAAACTTGTAAATAAAGAATAATAGGATAATTTTAAGATAGAATGATAATAATAATAATTATAATACACTTTCGGTTTTTTGAACATCAACAACTTTAGAATTTTTTTTTTTTTTCATCATCTAAAATTAGAAAATCACTGGTGCGAATTTATAACCGACATCGTCGCATGTCAAATTAAAAAAAAAAAAAATCATTAAAAATATCATTAACGAATTGTTATTGTCTCACTCGCTACGTTCGAACGGTCCACTCGTTGGAAATCAGTAATTTCGCCCTTCGTCTAAAACATACACCATTGTTTTCGAACTTCGTGATTGCGCTGCGTCCTTATTGGAGAGGTGCATTTCGAAGTCACTGCAGTACCGAAAACGGGACAATGCTGAAAAGTGTTACAGTTTGGAAATTTTCGCACTCCAAACAGTAATACTTTACGTTACTGTCCAGTCTATCGGATCAATCGATGATCAGTTGCCACCGTTCCAAAAATTTCCTTTTAAAAAATAATAATCGACTTTTCACTCGTTTACGCGTGTCGCGATCTATATGGACCGATTCACTTGCGCTTTCCACTCGAATGATTGAAAATATTGAAAATACGAAATATATTTGTCGAAATAAACAGTCGGGAGTGTCAGAAAAGCTGTTCGATTGCAATTTAAATGCGCGATTTAAATAAACCCGTGAATGCTTCAGTTTACACGTCGAGGATTAACGTTTACTTGATACCAGTCGTCCTCATATTTCAAAGGACGTTAAAGGGATATTACAAAGTTTAAATAAACTCAAAGTAAAATATATTTTATTTAATTGCTTTGGACATGCACATTACATATTCTACGTCAAATGTTGAATACGAGTACAGAAAGGCAAAAAAAAAAAAGAAGCATAAAAACATTAAAATGTTGGTCAAAGCTGGAAATGCTGAATTCTAAATATCCCATAATGGGATATTTAGAATATAGATATAGATATATAGATATATATAGATATAGATCGACAGGGGAATTTGGAACCAAAGAAATTTAGATCATTTTCTAACTTTACGTCTCTACAAATGAATTTTGTTTTCCTAGTGGACTACATTACGATCAATGAAAGAATTTGCCTTTACTTAGACAATGATATTGTCCAACTTTGATCCAGATAATAGTCTTGGAACTATGATCTCAATTAGATCATTTTTCGATTTTGACGATGAAAAATTGATCAAATCTCGATCAACTTATTTTGATTCGAGGAAGGTTGTAGAATCCATAAGAGGTAAACATTCACTTATTCACTCATCACTTTATGTAAGGATTCAAATATTTCATTTAGCATTCAAACGAAAAACTTTGTTGCGAATGATATATAGGGAAATGCGTAGACGAGGCGATTTTCACGTATGAAAGTATAAGATGCGATTGAAGGGTGAGACAGAAGGGCGAAGCGAGATATTCGAGATATTGCTTTCAGATTCACGAACGAGAGTCGAAAGTGTAAGTTTCAAGCTCCTGCCGCGCTATTGTGTTTCACAACAATGCGAACAATGCCACGGTGACAAGCTGACAATGTTGAAATCTGAAGAGAAACTTTCTCCATAGAGGCGCGATCCTGCACCCTCATGCATGGCCATCGGGGATGATTCTTGTATACGCGAAGGGTCAACGGTGACAAAAATTGATCTTACAACCAGTGTGTAAAGGGCGAGAATGTATTTACGCCACGCAGAAAAGAAACATAGCTATAGGGCGAAGAGGAGTGTTAAAAATCTGTGTTCTTTTTTTTTTCTAAATGTGTAAGGCAAACCCACGAGTAAACCTTCCCATGATATTCTGACTATACGTAATCGTAATCAGCGACCAATGTTCAATCTGATTTAAGGAACTGTCGAATCGTTGGCATACAGCCGCCATATTGGATCCACCATTTTAAAGTTCACGATACGCCATGTGGTTCGTCAGAATTGGTTTTCAAAGCGAATACTTACTCGGCCATATTGCATAGCTTTTATACTCCGAACATTCGAATACAGAGATTTTTAGCGTCGCTATTTACGAATCCGCTGTCAAACTTTCAAGATTCAAAATGGCGAATCCAATGTGATCGATAACAATTTAAAACTGACAGCGAATAATTTATTAGATTCACAGAGAATTTGTTAGATTTCACAATATATATATACACGGTGGGCCATTTTAAAGTTGAAGAGGATAGAGGGGGTCAAACAATGGTACCAAGGAGATTGACCTTGAACTCGATTTTCAAGGTTATTTCAAGGTCAGCGTGCGATTTTTTAAAATGGGAATACCAATTTTTAATTCCGGATTTGAAAAGAGCGGGAAATTTTACGTTCAAAACGATATTTATACGATATTTTCAACAAGGTCATGGCAAG
>JAPYZR010006456.1:0-11990 GCA_030522945.1 Trichopria nigra
AGAAGGGCAACTTGATTCGCCTTTTTCTCCTGGCGGAACGTTTTGAATTGACACCGGGCACTGAAATGAAATGAAGAAATTTCAATTGAGGAATTGGGAATTAATTCCTAGGTCTCGAAGAGGTGAGGAAAGAGTGAGGAAGAGAGTAGATATAAAAAAATATCAAAGGGGGTATGGTGAAGGTGTTGAAGTACTGGGTTTTAAATATAATAATAAAAAAGAAGAACGAGGGAAAGTCGGTTTAGATTCCGGGTCCTAACTACCTATGAATCAAACCTGAGTCAACGCGCCCTTGAGTCTTTTACTCTTTTACTCGTTTTTTGTAATTATCGACACAAAACGCGTATTTTTTTGCAAGTATCGATCGTTGGCCCGTTGCGTGAAACACGTGCCGACGCCATTTGTCGTGGAGAATCGGCTCCTTCATTCGCGGCTGTGAATAGTTTAATAGCCGCATCTACGCCCAACATAATTAATGAAAACTATTGTGTTAATTGTGAATCAATTAAAATAAGTGAGTCGTGACCATTTTCTTCTTTTTTTTATTGTTGTGTCACCTTCTCCTTCACTCTCCTTGGCTCTGTCGAGTTGGTTCCGGCATCGTTCGCGGCTCCGATTTTTAAGGAATACACGATACCTCTTTTCTTGGCTAAACGCGCTCCGTCAGATTCGGTCCATTTTTTCCCGTCAGATTGACTTCGATATCGCGACATAATTTGGCGATCCTGCCTGAATCTCCGGAGTGCTGCAGTGCTGAAAAATAAAATATATCTTCATAGAAGTGCATTTTGTGGACTACGGTAGCGTTTAGTGCACTTCCGTGCAATTTAGTGAAAGGTGCTTGGAATTTCTGGAAATTCCAGTTAGCAACGTGCTTTTCACGTCGGTTCTCCCCGCACCGCACCAGCCTCTACCCTATACCTGGATATCCCGCTCCAGCCGTTAGTGCCTCTCCGCAACTCTCCAGCCGCGCGTCTACACTTGGACGTCCCGTTCCAGCCATTAGCGCTTGACCGCACTGCTCCAGCCACGCGTATACACTTGAACGCCCCGCTCCAGCCGTTAGTGCCTCTCCGCACCTCACTAGCCGCATCTACTCATAGACGTTCAATTATACCAGGAGAGACGCGCTTACACATCTGTTTTCCGAGCTTAAATTCACCAATTATCGGACAACATATTTATATCACCGTTCGTCCTTTTCGACAACGATTTGATGAAGAGCGCCTTCAGCGGCTTGCACCTAAAATCGGACCAATCGAGTTTCAGCTCCTCCAACATGACAGCTCCGGAGCTCGAACAGTTGCTTGAAACTCGGACGTCAAATTTTCAAAGTATTCAACGAGCTTACGAGGGCATCCCGCCTCCTGGCGTACGTAGTATGGAATCGCTGGAGCACGACTGCCGTCAATTAAATACACGCATCTGCCACATTGCAACAGAATTGGAGCATCGCCATACGTACTTCAGCGAGAAATCATATGAAACGATAGAAACATTTATCTGCATGCCATTGGTGATATCACCGACGCCTTGTCGTCATTTGCGCAGCAACGTGCCTCGCCAACCTCGGCTCATGAATCAGCTCCTTTGCAACATGGCACCATACAACATCAGTCGCTTCAACTGCCACGCAACGACCTGACACGGTTTTCAGGAGACTATAACAATTGGGACTGCTTTAATAACCTTTTCACGTCTTTAATAGTTAATAATAACTCACTTGAAAATGTTCGTAAATTCCATTATTTGAAGTCTTGCCTTTCCGGTGAGGCCGCCGATCTCATTGCGCATTTACCTTCCACTAATAACAATTTTATTGTTGCATGGAATGCCCTTGAGAAACATTTTTCAAATAAACATTACATTGTCGATAGTAATTTACATGCATTATTCGCGATCCCTACCGTTCGCAAAGACTCCGCCTCTGATATACTCGATTTACAATGTGACGTCACCGGCAAGTACGACTACTCGCCGGTGTGCTCGGCTTCGCGAACTTTGCGATTCCTCTCGCGCGCCAGCCGCGTTTCCCAAAATTGCCGAACGATTTCCCTGAGGAGACAAAAATAGACACCGAAAATGCGGGAAGGCGGCGTTCGCGAAAAGGAGCGGTTTGATCACTGCCCGGCTAGCTTTTCTCAAAAGAATATTCGAATGATTCGCGATACCTCTTTTCGACCCACGGCGATAACGCGGGTAGAGCGATGACTTTTACCTCCGGGTGTGGCACATCGAGAAATTGCGAAACGGTGTAACAAAAAGAGGGGTTCAAAAGTCCAATAAATGAACATGCAAAATTATGCGAAACGACACTATATTTCCGCAGGGACGCGATTACCGACTCGAGCATAAAACCCCCAATATGCAGTATGCGGCCGCGAGGCGATCCCCACAGGATTCGGAGCACCTACTTGCTTGCTACGGTCCAGAGCTTCGTCGGGACGATTCCACCCGTCTGTCTCTCTCTCTGCCTTCGGTCAGTCGGCGGCGGCGAGGTCACAAAGCGACCAGATCGCCGGGACTCGATATAGCACTTAGCTGTCGATGATTGCAGCCCTGCTTCCTACTCAACACCCTAAAATGCACTACCGAGCCGGGCCGATAGACATCAGCAAACCTAAGCATTCGGCACGGCGGCAGCGCCGCCGTTCCCTTGGATTGGAAGCTTCTTGCTTTAGACGCCATACTGCCTATGACGGTTACCCGACGCTCGGTACCCCAGTGAGTCCGTCGGTATGTAGAACTGCACGGGCCGCACTCCGACTGATTTACAGAGATCCGCATACGGAGGGTACGATGGTGCTCGGGGGGTAACGTCCCATACAAAAGTATACAAAGTAATCAATATACGCCGACGGCGGAAAATCGTATCAAACCAAAATACAATAACACAGCACAATCAAATTATGATTAACTCGTCAACACAACGCTATATTACAAATCATTGCTCATACTACCCCCATTACATTACGAAAACAATGAATACGATGTAGGATTAGACCTACTAAATAGGGGGGGGGGGGTGCAAATTTGGGTGTGTCAGGACTAATAACTTTTAGGGCGTTACCGGTACGAACGAACATCGCGGGGCCCCATTATATGCCGTAGTCGCGCTCGCCGATAAAGTAGGGTTTGCCTGTGGCGTGGCGAGTACGCCACGTCACAACAACATAAAGATTTTAGGCGCGTTGTCAACACTCGGTGAACCGGTTGAATCGTGGAGTTCGCTGTTGGTGCATTTAACGGTTTTGAAGCTGGAATCAAATACACGTAAGGATTGGGCTCTTAGTGTTGGTTCGGATCATTTATATCCAACTTTTGATAAATTAAAAACATTTATCCTAAACCGATCACACGGTTTACAATCGGCTCAAGCCCATCCTTCTCCTGTGTTTGGACCCAGTTCCCACTCTTGTTCTAATTCCGATTCGAAGTCGGCTCGCGTCAAGACTCAAGTGCAAGTCCATGCCACAGTACCGACGTCATCTAAAAGGTCATGACCCATTTGTTCTGGCAATCACTTTGTTTATTTTTGTAAGCGGTTTCAGAATGTCACAATTTCTAAACGTTTTGAAAATGAAAATCGTCATCAATCATGCGTTAATTGCCTCGGCAATCATTTAGTTGCGAAATGTCAAAGCCGCCGCACCTGTTTACCTTGCAAGGCTAATCATCATACCCTGCTGCATCGAGAGCTGTTATCTGACTCGCCAAGTCCTTCGGCTTCGGACATTTGTAAGACTGCAACCCCACTCGTAAGATGACGACAACTGACCCGAGCTGTGTTCTGACTCATTTTGCTTCACATCAGCTGGTTTATTCAGCTAGCATTTTATTAGCCACCGCGAACGTGTTGGTGCACTCTAGCACAGGACGAATCATACGAGTCAGAGCTTTGCTCGATCAAGGGTCAACATGGACATTCGTGACAGAATCTTTAGCAAATGCTCTGAATTCCCGGAGCACACAGGTATCGACTGCTATACAAGGCATAGGTGGACTCTCTGCTGGTTCGATCAAACGATCTGTCGAGATATCCATATCTCCGACCCATTCTACTGGGCCTTTTCTAAATACACATGCGTTAGTTATAAAAACCCTTGCGGCTTATGAACCGTAATGATCCCTCGCAAAGTGGTCGCATATACGAAACTTTCCTCTCGCGGATTCTAACCCTACAAGCACGGAACCAATTCAATTACTTATTGGTTCAGATCTGTATGGGTCGCTTCTCTTGGACGAATTACTCCATGGCGCGGTAGGTCAGCCAACGGCACAAAACACGATCTTTGGCTGGGTTCTGTTCGATTGTACGTCGACTCCTATGCCTCCTTCGTTTAGCGCACCGACTCACGCTCTTGTGCATCATTGTGCCACAATTAACCAACTAGTTGCAGCCATAGAAAAATGCTGGGAGGCTGAGGATATTATCCCTCGTAAAATCCTCACAGATGATAGCGAACGTTGCGTGGCGCATTTCTGCGAGACTCATCATCGTGATGAACGCGGAAGGTACATGCGGAACGTAACCCGGCGCTGCAATGCCTTAAAAGTTTGGAACGTCTACTAGGACGGTCATCTTATGACATGCATGCGTATGATGCTTTCAGGCATGATTACGAGGCTCAAGGTCACATGAGTAAAATTGATCTGGATGTTTCACCTCGCGCTGCATTGTACTTACCATACCATGGAGTACGAAATGATTCGAACACTACCACAAAGTTACGAGTGGCGTTTAATGCGTCGCAGAAATCTACCAATTTCACATCCTTAAATTGTCACTTGCTCACGGGTCCCAGGCTACAAGCGAATCTGAATGACGTGTTGCTGCAGTGGCGCACCCTCGCATTTGTTTACTGCGCAGAAATTTCGCAGATGTACCGCCAGATTCTGATACACCCACGTGACCGCAGGTACCAAAGGATTCTCTGGCGTTACCAAACCGATACTCCCGTTGCCGAGTCTCAATTAAACACCGTAACATTTACTGATACCCGCCAATCACGTGACGAACTAGTGGCCCTGCTGGCAGCCCGTGGGATCACTCTCCGAAAATGGGCAAGCAACGTGTCATTGGCAAACTTCTCGGCATTCACTGGAACCCCTTACGAGACTGTTTCCAATTTTATGTCAACCTATCATTACTCTCTTTCATTGCGCGAATTTACGATCCACTGGGATGGATAGCCCCCGTACGTCATCACCGCTAAAGTGTTTGTCCAACAGCTGTGGTTACTCCACCTGGATTGGGACTCACCCCTACCAGACCATCTCCAAACGCGGTGGATTGATTTTTATATAATCTTGCCGAAACTCGGGTCCTTTTCTGTACCGAGATGGACAGCCTAAAGTCCAAACGCAATCCTTTTCTCCTTCTATCGACAAATCTTGTATCATTTTTTCCTCCATTGCCTTCTCCATTTCTTGTGATTCTTCTCTTAATTCTTCAGTTCTTACAACTATTGGGTGGTGATCCGAATCTATTCTCTGTACTATTTCAAATCTTTCTATTCTGCCCCAAGCTGATATATTCGCTATTCCAATCACTGACTTAAAGTTCCCCCTTTCAAAAATCCACTTACCCTCTTGATCCCCCTCCATATTTCCATTTAGGAAAATCGATCCTTTTTCTTGGACTATTCTTATTATAGTTCTCTAACTATAACTCCATTTCTCCATGATATGTCTCCTGTTCCTACCCTTGCATTAAAATTGCCTCCAATCACAAATCATTTTTCATCCCCGTCTTCGACATCTCTTCTAATTTCCACCTCTTCTTTATTATGTACATCCTATAATTTTACATATTTTTCCTTCTAACACAATTTTACATTCTACTATCTAAATACTTTTTTATTTTATTCTCATTTATTTCCTTTATTCTCTTTCTTATGTCTACAATAATACCTCCGCTTGCCCTACCTTTTTTACTTTCCCTCTTCTCCGATGAGCAGTTCCATTACCATCCTTCTGGCATTATTTTCCTAATTTCTTTCCATTCTTCTACCTCCACCCATGTTTCTAACAGGTATATCACATCAATACCCTTTATAAATGACCAACATTTCTCATCTTTCGATTGTAGGCCGGCAATATTCCCTCTTCCATTTTCTCTTCCTTCTATTATTTCCCCCCTTAGTTTTCTCTTTCTCCCCCCCCCCTTTCTCTGTTATTTTCCTACTTTCCTTCCTATATCCTATTTCGTTCTCTGTATTACCTTTATTCTCCCTCTTTTTCTACCTGCCACTCTCATCTGTCCCCTTTACCCTTTCCTTAATATCATTCTCTGTATATTCTGTTATTCTCTCTTATCTTATTTAAATTCCTTTTCATTTCATTATTTCTCCGTTTCCCCTTTATTCGGAAATTCAACGAATTCAGCCGAATGGCTGGACTGATTCGAAAAAATCCGGAGCGAATATTTTTTAAAGGTTAAGAGTGTAACATTTTTATTGGCATTTACTATTGCCTATCCAAAAATGTTAGCTTTTAAGCATAAGAAATAGATAAACAAAATAACGGCTTTGGCAGCAACATTTACGAATTATCGACGGAGGAGGAGTCGGGATTCGCAAAATAGTAAAAGAGAGATTGGAAATGAAATAGCCAAATTTGTAACTAATATTAATATTTAATAAAAATTAAAAAAAAAACAAAGTTCTCCTCTATAACGGTATGGACGTTAAATTCGAGAGAGAGATATGCCGGTACTTACAATTGCAGACGGTTGCCACCTTGGGCTCGCTCGCTCGCAGGCGCAGACAGGAGAAGCCACTCGGCAGCTGGGCTCAAAAAAAAAAAAAAAAAAATAAGGATAAGTATACGCGATGCATGTAAGTGCTCGTCTGACGATTTTCGCGGTTCCTGTCAATTTGACATACTATATTGACTATGTCCATCTCTCTCTCTCTCTGTCTTTCTCAGGCATCGCTTTAGTGCTCTCGCTCTCGGACTTTAAATCAAAACAAATCAACAAAATACACAATAACATGCCCATTTTAAATATAGTATATTAAATGCCGAAAGGAGGCCTGTAACGTTTCGTGACCGTTACAGCTCCCCTTCCCCAGACGCTGGGTAGCTATCGTGTACCAGCTTCTCAACTCTCTCCATTTGAATGGAACAGGAAAAAAAAATATAAAAATAACATCTGTTAAGAAAATATAATTAATTATCTTTAGATAAAAGACGAGTTTGCGCACGCGTCTTACATAAATTTAAATCTATCTTATTCTAATTATTAATTTTCCTAACTACTAGGCCTTTTGGCCGACCGCGCAATGGCTCATCCCGACAGTCGTTCGGCGAAATTTCCGGTTCTCGCACTGGCGGCGTCATTTCGCGATATACGCATACGCACGTTGTACACGGCCTGTCCCGTTTTCCGTTCGCGTTAACAAAAACATTTGACGGGTTACGCTCGCGGAGGATTGGGCCAACATTTGGCGCCGATTCGTTGCTTGAAGACGAAGAATCTTTGGCTTCCGAAGCCTCTTCGACTCTTGAAATCTAATCAAGCATAGATCTAATCTGATAGATATAATACTTCGCCTGCCGCTGTTGTGCCTCTTGGCTATTCTCCGCGACTTGCTGATATAGTTCAGGTAACTGCTTTAGCCGCATATAAGATATATAGATACGGAGATATATATATAAAGGAGGGGAAGAATAGAAGGAAGAGAAAAAGGAAGAGGGAATATTGCCGGCCTACAATCGAAAGATGAGAAATATAGATTAAAAACTACCAATAAAGATGTCCCATTTAGAATAATTATTTCAACTATAAATTCTCCTACTTACAATCTTGCTAAATTCTATACTAACATATTATCAAAAGATGTAGGTAAAACGAAATATCATGTTTCTGATTCTTGGAACTGTCATGATAAATTAAAATCATTTAAACTCCCGGTAAAACATAAAATTATGTCTTCAGATGTTATATCAATGTTTACAAACATCGCTACGCAATTAGTTTTATTAATAGTTGAGAAAAAATGGAATTTAATAAAAGAACATACTAAATTACCTTTTTCAGAATTTAAAGAAGGTCTTAAAGTAATACTTAATACAACTTATTTTTCATTTCAAGATAAATACTATAAATAGGTTGAAGGTGACCCTATGGGTTCCCTTTTGTCACCAATAGCTGCAAATTTAGTCATGGAATTTATTGAAGAAATCTTAATTAAGAAATTGCCGCTTAAACCTCCATTTTATTTGAGATACGTAGATGACATACTTTTAGCTTATCCGGAAGATACAGAACATCTCATTTTACAAATATTCAATAGTTGTAAAATTAAAGGTTTAATTAATAGAGTGAAATTTACACAAGAAATAGAACAAAATAATAGCATTAATTATTTAGATATTATTGTAATTAGAAAAGAAAATTTGTTTATAGATACTGATTGGTTCCATAAAGAAACAGCTTCAGGACGATACCTAAATTATTTCGACCCGCATCGAAGGTCGGCACGAAGTATTGAATTTGGTACGCTTTGATTTTCTGAGTTTCATACTTTCAGAATTTTTTATAAGAAAAGTACCAAACACGGTCAATCTTGCGAGCAAAGCGTGCTGCGCCGATGGCCGCAGGGTCGAAGCAGGGGCTTCCCTGTGCAAGTACGTGGGCGAAGCTGGGCTCATTTTCTATACGCGAGAAAAAAAGTCAAGCGAATTTAGAAACCATTTTACTGCTTGAGGAAAACTAGGGAGTTTCCATTCTTATCACCCATTAAATTATAAAATTAGTTTAATTGATCGAGCATTAAAATTATCAGAAATACGATTTAGAGAAAAAAATCTGAAATTTGTTACAAGAATTTTATTAGAGAACGGCTATCCTCAACACTTATTAGCCAATGTATTCAGAAAAAAGTTCATAATTTTTATAACTCTATACAAATATCAAGTCGAAAATAATTAGAACGAGTTTTTGTTAAAACGACATCTACGCCTTATGTACAGGGAATTACAGATAAACTTAACTATAAATTAAAAAACAATAATATTAGAGTTGTATCTATTCCAATATAAAAATATTGGAAAGGTTAGACCGCATAAAGACAGCCTTAAAACAGAAAAACATAGTTGTGTTGTTTATCAAATTCCATGTGCAAGTTGTAATATGGTTTACATTGGGCAGACAGAACGAAAATTGGAAACACGCATAAAGGAGTATGTAAAGAATATTAGTGAAGATCCAGAAAGATATACAGGTTTAACTCTACACCGTATATATAGGAAATAGAGGATTATTTTATTAAAATAACTAAAAACACCGTAAATATTAGATTTGAGGAATCTGATTAAGTTTAATAGAAGAACGAGATATGACAGAGTAGAAATAGAGTGAGATGGAGGATTCGGTGAAGTCAGGTGCAATAAAACTCCTGATGCCACTTATATCACATACAATATATTTCTTTGGACACTTATCTCTTTCTTCGGTGTACATGCGATGCGAACCCGATCGTTTCGTCACGCCGATACGTACCGTTGTTGCAAAAGCAATTAGCGTCGCGTTCGTCCGTTGCTTCGAATTGCGAACAGCAGAATTCCGAGTGCCACGGAGAAAATCCCGACGCCGCCGACAAGCACACGCATACATGTCAACGGAACGTGTGTTGTATCGAGCCGCGATCGTCGATGGTCTCTGAGCGCTTGATGCAAAACCTGTAGCACGGTATAAGTTGCCGCTAGATTGCGATTCGCATGTCGCAACACTATGTATCCTCGTTGTGCTGTCGGATAATGACTGGTTGGGCGGATATTGGGATCTGAAAAAGGTGGTGAAATGAAACGCGGTATAAGGGCATCGTCTATATTTTATTCCACTTTGTCACAAAATCAGAATGCACTACACGTTGGTGGCTAGAGCGAGTCACACGTAGTGCGCAGAGTCTTTCGTTGCGATTTATGGGCACTGCGTAAAAGTGCAAATCGGAGTTACTCTTTGGACGCATCGAAACATGAGCTATACTTTGAAGACCGATCGCGGAACGGTGTGCTCGTTCGGAAGCGTAGAGCGAAACTAAGTAGAGAGGGGGTCACGAAATATAAATTGCGAATTTATAGTAGGGCGACTCATCGCCGCGGGGGGTCTGACAGGCGCGGGAGAACATTACCGATAGTGTCGGTAAGGTAGGACGCCTTGTCGCCGTCGGTGTCGCTTGCTTACGCGAACATCCCGCCCGCCTTGATTCCCCGAATCAACAGTTATTTAACATTAAAACTTAGAACTAATACTAAACTAGACGAAATCGCGGTGCACTGGTAAAAGCACGAGCTTTTGCACGCCGCGCGATAATTGTCCTTTGGCCGTGCGTACATCGCATGCACGTACACATCCGATCCTCGATGAACGGTGATTACTCTACCCATCGACCACCAAGTTGGGGGAAGTCCCGCGGTTTCGATTAGGACGATATCATTCACCTGGAAATCAGGATGACCATCTTGCCACTTATGCCGTTTGTGAAGCGTTTGCAGATAATCGGACTGCCAAAGCCTTTAAAACTGTTCCGTCATCTGATGCACAAGTTGCTATCGCTTCAATCTCTTCTGGTCTATGTCTATTACCGCTTGTTCCGGAGGTGCAAGAAGAGGAGCACCCACCAAAAAGTGTCCATGGGTTAGATATTTCAAGTCATCGTCACCGCGTGACAAACTGGCAATAGAGTGGATCATCCCATCCGAATTGGGTTAGCCATAACTGTTGGATAAGTATCTTGGCTTGAATCAAGACTGCGGATATCCAACCAAGTGGGCCGAAAAGCTCGGCTATGCTCGATAGCATCGATCGTTTCATCCACGTTCTTGAACCGAAATCGGTCTCGTGTTGGAACCGGAACAGATCAAGAGAAGGGCTCCAAATTATGCCCAGAGTTTTCACGGAGGCCTCATAAAAAAACTCCTTTTCGATGCTTACTTCGCAGTGTTCGCTTGAAAGATCAGCGAATAGTGCCGAACAATTTGGCGTCCACTTTCGCAAGATAAGAGCACCGGATGGATTGAGAGCGATTATTTGATCGCGTAAAGCCTGTGTTTGTGAAAGGGTGGAGCCGCCGAATAAAATGTCATCAACATAGACATTATTTTGGAGGATGTGAGTGGCCTCGGGATAAGACTCTTATTCGTCTCACGCGAGCTGTCGCATCACGCGTAACGCAAGATAAGGCGCTGAACTTGTTCCGTAAGTTACGGTATCCAGACGAAAGGTCTCGAGGGGAGCCGATGGAGACGTTCACCATAGTATAAGTTGAAAATTCACGTCGTCAGGATGTACGCAAATCTGCCGAAACATCTATACATCTGCCGAGCAGATTGATGTCGTTACGTATTGATGTCGTCTCTAACGTAAGAGGATTGAAGCAAAGTCTTGCTGCAATTTGGGTCCTACCATAAGTTATCAATATCAACGACATTGAGTTCGAGCTAGGGCTCGACGCATTGAAGACCACCCGCAACTTAGTAGTCGATGAGGTCTATTTAACAACCACGTGGTGAGGGAGATAAAAATTCAAAGCCGTAGGGACGTGTGGAACTTTGGACATGTGTGAGTTTTAAATACTGTGACGCGGCGTACCCGCCACGCCACAAGCAAACCCTACTTTATCGGCGAGCGCGCCTACGGCCTATAATGGGGCCCGCGACGTTCGTTCGTGTCGGTAACACCTGTTTCGTAGGGTTAATCCTACTACTGTTTATACTGTAAAGGGGGGTAGTATAATCAGTAACATGTATTATAGCGTTAAGTTCAATTACGTAGTTTAGTCTAGTTAATTGTTATGTTTTGGTTCGATATGATTCGCCGTAGTCGACAGATAACTAAACACTGTATATAGTTTGTATGGGACGTTACCCCCCGAGCATCGTCATACCCTTTATATGCGGGTCTCGGCACATCAGTCGGAGTGTGGCCCGTGACTACCTACATACCGACGGACTCACTGGGGCATCGAGCGTCGAGGAGCGGC
>JAPYZR010006460.1:0-12562 GCA_030522945.1 Trichopria nigra
ATCAAGACAATCTTGCGAGCGAAGCGAGCCGGGGGTCCAGGGGGCAGAGCCCCTTGGTGGGGTTGGTGGCCGAAGGCCGCAGGGGCGAAGCCCCTAGTTCACCATATATAATAACAATTACTAAATATTTCTACTAATTACTAAATGTATTTCACAAAGGATTCTTATTACAATTATATTTTCCTATCTTAATAAATTAAGTAGGTTTTTACACACCACTACAATTTTACAAAATCTATACATAATTTTTAAATTTCACATTGTACTATAGCAACAGCGTATTAAATAAACCAAGCAGTCAGTTTATTATTGCTTGGAACCAATTAACATAAATGTCGCAACTTCATTATTCATCACTTCCATAATTACATTCTGCATTTACATTTCACATCATACATATTCCGAAAATAAATCAATTAAATAATCAATCTAATATTCAAAACGAATCATCCGTGGAATTAGATTTTTGCACGCGTGATCCCACACGGGCCTCGACTTCTTGATTCGGCGTAGTTGAAATCCCCTAATAAATTTAATGATCAGAAAAATTGTAATAATAGTCAATATTTATTATATCCAAAAATTATGAATAAAAAAAAAACGAGGGGAGGAAGGGCCCACAGAAGTGGCTTGTAATATTATAGCCCAGAGGTTAATTGGGCCCGAAAGGATGGAATTTGGTGGACATTTAGAAAGAATTGGGCACAGTACTATTGAATAAATATTTCAAGAAACTGGAGATTCTGTAGAGATATGCCCATATATGATTACGGGTTTTTGAGGCTCGATAACAGAGTTTTCTTAAAGAGGAAAATTTTTTATATATTTATTTTATTCTTAATAATTGAAGTTGATACTTCAGAATTATCTATCCGAGTTTGACGTTGAAAATGAAATTACATCTTATTCCGGTTTTCTCACGTATATGAAATATTCTGTCAAAAATTAAAATAACATATTACATACCTTTTCATACAATTTTACACTTTTTGAATGAACAAAAATATAATCATCAAAATATATTCAGTAAAGTTATTCTTCGTGACTATAACATGCCATTTAATCTATAGCTGTTATTATTAGATTTAATCACCTGATTGGTCGTTTACGTCAAATGAAAGTATCGATAAATAAAGTATCTGATATTAAAAATTCATATTAGATCAAATAAAACGACGGTAAAAAACGGAATAAATTTCACTTCAGCTCCAGATCGATACTCACGGAATGATGTACAATTATTAATAAATTCCCATAATGAAAAAGGAAAAGAAGAAATCACCGTATCCTTTTCCTCTTCCAATAATATAAGTAGTCAAAGTTAAAATAAGTATATAACACATTTAAAAAACTAAATAACAATTTAAAAACAAAAAAAAATTATTTGCCGTAATTGGAGCTTTATCAACGACCCGCATACAAGCGTGAATAAATCAGATGTTCGATCACTATGGGCGGATACTGCAGGATGTAAGTTCACGACAACTTGATAACGATTTCCGGAGATACTTCCCCATGCAGTGACGTTGCACGAAACAATATTAGATTTGCTGATTTTATGAGAATACCTCTGGCGTAAAAACGCTTTCTTTCCTTTCTTCTGCAATTAATGCCTTCAAATTCATTGTTCGTTTTCACCTTTATTACATTTTCCAGCTGTTTGTATTATTTATTTTCATTGAACCTCATTCTGACGGAAGTTATCCAGGCATTTTATATTGAACTTCGTCATTCTCCCTTAAATTGTTTGCATTGTTTTTCATTCATTCGTAAAACATCTTACTTTTTATGTCTCAATGAAATTGAATATTTCCAGTTCTAATGTTCTTTAAAATGTGTAATTCATTTTGACGAGATTCTTTCTTTTGTAGCTCCGGGATAATTTCACTCTCCGCATTCAATTTTTCTCTCATCACTTATCTTGCCCAATTGCCACTATTTGATCTATACTCATTCCTATTATCTTATTTATTTCCACTGTTTAATCCCGCAATTGTGATGTCTTACTTCTTGTCTGTTATTATTGCATTCTTTTGTTTGCCCTTTTCTCTATCTCCATTTATCACATGGACGTTTCGTTCACTTCATCTTCTATACTCTCTTCAGACGCTTTCTTTATGTTGCGTATGAGTTCAGATTTGTTCATCCCTTTAGATGGTGTACAAATATTTCTTTTTTTCTCTCCATTCTCCACTTTACGTTCGTATATTTCCCTTCTTACTTTCAGTTTGTCGTCGTCGGTTGTACCACATTATAAAAGGTTGTGATTTCTGAAATTTTTAAGATTCTTTATGTCATAATTATAAAAAAAAATTGTAGAAAATGAATAATCATCAGTATACATACAAAATATAAATAATTTATATTTACTATATTTAATTATTATATTCTTATTTATTAATAAACATTTGGCCATTCAAACTAATGAATCAATTATTGGAAGGTTTCCTACAAGTTATACTTCTGTCACGAATTAACAATCTTGAATGGTTAGGCCACTGTACCCTGGTGGAAAATTGAAAGTGTCCTTCCCATGGCCATGGCGCTGCAGTTTTGAACGCAGGGCCAGCTCAATTTTTTTACCGCAGGGTAGAAGCCGAAACAATAGATTTTTTTGTAATTTTTTCCTTTCAGGAAAAGTATAAACAAAAAAAGGAGATTATTGTGCGTATCATCGACTGTAAAAAATAATTTTTGTTGAGCGATGTATTTCAAAATGGCGGCTGCAGATTTTGTAAATTTTGATTGACAATAGTCACTAAGTTGGTTTTTTTATTATACATCACAATAGTTAGAGAAATATTTTGGATATATTTGATATATTGATTTCTGGGCAAATGGCATGATTCTAAAATTATTCGTTTTACAATTTCCATCCCCAATGCGATTTACAAATTCCATCCCCAAGTAACCTTCCGTACATATTTCGAAAATCAAGTACTTATAAAAGTTTTTCCCGACCATAATCATTTTGTGATATAATTTTTTAAGCCGGAAGAAACCATTTAAAATAATGAAAACAAAGTGTCAAAACTTCTTACCTAACATCTCGTTACAATATTTCATTCTCGCTTCATATTAAATTAAGAATTAATCCAAATTAAGAAGTGATGATTTTCTTTACACTGAACGATTCATTCATTAACATCGAAAATTAATCAATATCTTATTCTTATTAAAGTAGAAAATATGTAGGATGGAATTGGCCGCAATCAATATCTACGAGACTCGACAATTTTTAACATTTCTACATCCAATACAAAATCTCGTTCAATTAAATCGTAAAATTCTGAAAAACCGTGAAAAGGAAAGGGTCGCTTTTCTAAATAGAAAAGGGGATTGAATAACGATAAATTCAAGAATAACGTATCATAAAATGAAAGTATGGAAGCAAAGTAACGAGAAAAAGTACATGGTGATTACATTATGCAAACGAGAATGGTATGAAGCGACTAGAAAAAGAAAAAAGAAAATAGACCTTTAGAAAAAAAATGTAACGATAATCGATTGAGTTAATCGAAACCTTAATAGATATTGCGAAAAAAAAATTAATACGAACTCCGCATAATAGTTAAATATTTTATCAAACCTTAACCCTTAACCTCTCTATTGCGTTAGTTACAACATCTCGCAGATGATAAAAGAATTTAAAAAATGTATATAGAACGTTCGTTTTTCATAAATCAACTGATTTATTATTGGAATAGAAGCTGATAAGCAATAGGCAGTTATACGGATGATTTATTAAATCCTATTATGATGGATATTCAAATAAACATTGTAATATGCGTTAAAAATGGCACGATTAATGTAGGATCCAAAACATGGACAAAATAATTTCAAATCTACAAGTGGATGTATATAAACTTAAATATACACAAAATATACGAAAATTTTATTACTTCTCGAAGTATAAATTAAAAACTTTCAGTGGAATTTTTAAAGTTAAAATTGAGTCATATTCGACCTGTTGGGGACTTAAAACACTATTTGACTCTATAGGCATTTAGGTTGAAAATTGGTAACTTATTTCCTAATTAGGGCAACCTGACTTTGACTTGGTCCCATCTTTGCTGCTGGGTATCCATTTCTCTTATGCTTTTAACGTGGTAAATATCTGACTTGTATAAGAAGTAGCTAAAAATATTTTCATTTCTGCCGGGGTTAGTGCATAACCTATAATTTTTATCCATTACAATAAGAATCGAAATTATCAAGAATATAATTCTATCATCCTATGTATATAATATATTTATCGGCAAGTTGATTCGTTATCGTTATTCATCATCGAGATAAACGGGTTCATAGGATTCTTCAATTTTATTTTGTTATTTAAAAACCATTTTCACAATGTCTTGTTTTTAATTATTAAAAAAAAATATTGCCGATAATAATGACAATACTCGCTTATAGTAACAGAAATATAATCTATTTCAAAAACTGCCGAAAATATGGACAAAAAGAGATTATAAACAGGAAGAAATGAAAAGAATTTCGAAAACTGATTAACGTACGATAAATAATTTTATTCATAGAATCAGGAACGAATTCAAATTAATTTATTCAAACTCTTTGGTTACATTTGGTTGTCGAAATTCACCAGGCACGATTCTCCCGCCCGTTGAGAGATAATCCACGGTTATCGAAATAACCGAGCGACAGGTTATGAGGAAATAGCTGGAGTGCAGTCAAACACCTACACATCGTTGGAGCTATCGTTTCCTGGCAGTGAGAAAAATCGCTTTAATGAAACGCAATGAATTCATAAAAGTACAATAGGCAAGCAAATTTCGCAAATACATCGTTAAAAATGTTATGAATTACAATAGAATACATTTGTAATTGTAATGTTATATGACAATAACATTAGTTGGTAATTGAAATTTTGTTTTTCTTTTCAAAAGCAGTCGTTTTTATATTTCCTTACCTGTTTTAATACTATTTAGCCTTTTTCAGTTTGTTCTTTTGTCTATTTTTTTACCATTAATTCCACTTTCATTTATTTTTCGTTTAACGTGAATCCACAGAGTCGTTAATACAAACTATTTGAGACCTGGCCGATAAGTACCAGGTCAGCCATGATAGACAAACAACCATGATTCCGATAGCGTTACATTAAAAAAAAATATCTTTCGTAGTAATAAATAGTTTTTTTTTAATAAAACACATTATTCGTTAGAAGTTCGTAATAAAGAATTCTTCCAAATCAAATGATTGTAGTCGAAGATCACAAAAGTGTGACATTACGAATTACAGAAAGGCCAAACATTTAAGTGCATCATTGGAACCGGTTAAACGATAAATCGCGGTCTGTAGACAGAGCGAACTGAAACTGTTGTTTGAAGATAGAAATTGTCCGGTCTAGTATACCGAAGCGGTTGAAACGCTAAGTTTTGTTTAACTCCGTATTCTTTTATAGAACAGGTTATCGAATTAGCCAAAGGTTGTTACCTTCTCGTACGATATTAGAATTTAAAAAATTAAATATCAATATCAAGTCCTGATATTATCGAATAATATTTGACAATTGGGTCCCGTGATTTAATGGCATGAATAATTCAGTGGAACTGGTTTTAATGTTACATTTTAACGTATTTTAGTATTGTACACCAAGGAAATTACTTTAAATTTATATACTGGCTGATTAACGATGAATAAATCTTTTTTACGCCGTATTTGAAATAGACCATCATTGTTACAAGAAGTATATGTGGAAAGGTGTAGAAACACAACAAGAAAATAAATTTCACTGAAATTATTCTGGACAAAGTTGCAAAAACTTCGTATTTCTTACAATTCCGAAGGTATATTCTATTGTATATATAGCATATCGCTTAGGTAGAGTAAAACTTCCCTTATTTTAATTTTTTCGTTATTTTAATGTTTCCCTGCAACATTACCGCAGACAGTTTGACAAACACAAAACGGTACTGCTAAGTCTAAAGTTTCTTGACTCGTACACGCCGCATCGTTATCGTGATTTTGAAATGGGCTTACAAATACGCACCTAATATTTTCGGCCCGACGAAAGGCCAGTCAGTCGGTTTTCTCTATGTATAGCGAACGCGAGCACATATATAAATTACCATTAAATAGAGTTCCATTGTTGTAATAAAAGACAAGAATTCATTATGCTATAGGCAGTACTTAAAATAAGATGATATATATATTGAATTGTCATTGGCTTTTTAGCGTTTCATCAAGATTATTCGAGATGTTACAAATGCACAGCTGATAAATAGTTTCGAACCTGTACTGTGTACGAGTAACGTCCATCATTTATCGCATTGTTGAAGGTATGTGCCGCGGATCGGATTCAGACAAGAATTTCACATATTCCATTACATATGTGCTCGAGAACGGCTTTCAAAAAAGTTCACCGATTCGGCCAACAGCTTACAGATAAAATAGCCAATAACGGCCGACCGCTCGTGAAATGTCTAGGGTACTCTGGGCCATTATTCGCATTCGGAAACACCATCTTCATTAGGGTACGTAGCGCCCGTAATTATCGACATTCCACTTCATGTTCGAACCAGATTATTTCGCGATACTTCTTTGATTGCGTTTAATTCCGGGCTCGTTGAGCGAGCGGGTTGGAGATGCACCGACAAACGTGATTAAAATGCTCTGTCGCATTCGCGAGCGTTTTCCGATCGTTGCGCTTTTTTCGCGTCCGGCGAAGCCGAAAGGATTGCCAGGGCGAGTTGCGATTTCGCTCCATGGTAACGTTAATTGCCACCCGTCGCGACGAGGGGTTCTTTTGTCGTAGGTAGGTAGGAAAGCGCGGCTCAATTATGAAAATCGCCGAGCGCGATTCTGGACCCGAGACATGTTTCTTTTTTTCAGAAATCTCGAGGCAAAATTAATCGCAGTCGCCGGGGAACAATAAGAGGCCAAATGCCGTCATTTGTATTTCGCTGTTTGTCTCGACGGTGACATTCAAGGACTCGGCGGTGACGTCGTCGTGTAGGAATCACGTAAACGATAGATCCACTCCATGTGTAATACAATATGTATTTGGCGTGGTGTTGAGTTTAGGAAGTGTCTCTTGTTTAAATTACAGACAAGGAATCCGCTGATGAATGTTTCGATATATATACTGTTTTGCATCTACAGAGAATTTCATTTGTTCGCAAGTCACAGGCAATACGTTAAAAATGCATCTTGAAAATTATATATACATATATATTTGAGAACGTGCGTTGTCTTTTAATCGTTTTGAAATTAATTATATTTTTCTTAATAGCACGCGGAAAATATATATTTCCCACACTTGTAACGAAATATAGTATTTAACTATAAATATCTTCATACAATTGATCGCACCAGATCTATCAGATTTGAAGACGACTATACAATGTCAATTTTGACACATTGAATGTCGTTCGGGAAATTGAATTTCCCGCACTTATAACGAAATGTACTATTGTACAATATCTTTCCAATTGATCTTTCCTAATCGGTGTGGTTTGTGACGACTTAAATTTCTCTTTTGACGCGGTGAATTCTTATTATGAATTGATGAATCAAATTCAACTCATTCTTGGGCTGATCTATTAAGGAATGATACAGCCCTTTTCAAAATTTATTCTTCAACTTTAACGGAAAGAGTAAAAAATATTTCAAATATATACAATCAATACGAACATGACTTCCGAAACGAGTTCTTGTACCCGCGTGTCTATTCACTCGTGAATCGTTACGCAAGCATTGTCTCGCATGTTACGAGATCGGCATTTAAATTCAGCCAAGTCCCATCCTGAAATGTCCTTGTACCTCGAACGTATAGCAATTAATGGAAATAGGAAACAACCAACATAAATTGTCTACCCTATCCTTCTGCTTGGACAACTCCATAAAATACCTGCTTACATGGTCGCATTACTAGAAAAATGTAAGATTATTTATAATTGTAACACCTTAAAACAGCGAGATCCCGATCAAAAACCAATTACATGGTATTATTTAGGTGCGTCAGATTTGTGCACATTGATAACGTACGTTCAATGACATAAATATAATATATAAGATAAAAATATAATAAGTGTACACTGAAGAAAAATTTGTTATTTTCAAGTAAATATTTACTTGAATTAAGAAAATGTTTCCTTCTTTTTAGTAAATCTTTCTTAATTATATTTTCTCAATTCAAGTAAATATTTATTTGCTACTATTCAAGTAAATATTTACTTGAAAATAACACATTTTTTTTCAGTGCATGTTCAATTAAATTTTTGTAGTTACGACGAGCACTAAAAGTATCAGTACAGTCGACAATGAAGTTGACTTGACGTAATGACTGTTTCTACTGAAAACGACTGATAATTTCAATGTGTGGCGCATGATCTAGATGCAGTCCATCATCAGTTTCAATTCTCGCTAATTCTTTATCGTCTAATAAACGACAAACGAATTTAATACGACGTAAAGTATTTCCCGTTGTAACGTAATTTGACAAGATGGCCAAATAGTAAAAGACCAGAATGCAACGATTCGAAATTTTCAATCAGTATATATATACTGAAAGGAATTATTAATGGTTCAACGAATTTCCTGCTCTTTTCAATTCAACCGTAAAAACTAAAGGTTTTTAATTTTAATTAAAGAGTTTAATTTTATTTAATTTTACACGATCGTAATTAACACAAGGTCAAGTTCAAGGTCACCATTAGGTCCCTCGTAACCCTGCAAGTATATAGGAAAAATACATATATTGATATGTATGCGAAAATAAAAAGGTCGGAATTGGAAAATCACATTGCGTATTATAGAAGCCATAAATGTTCAGTTTATATAAAACCCACTATTGCTATCATATGAATCAAACAAACAATTTATGATAAATCATTTTTAATAATAATCATTTGTCATAATTTACATACGCTTTATACGTAAATCGATAAAAAGCTGTCTGGATGAATAAGTCTATTTCATAGAGGCCTAAGTTTGGACACATCCCCCAAATGAATGACCTTTGTTTATTGTGTGTAATAATCGCATCTTATTTCGATTCCTGCCATTATAACGTTATTTCCACGTCCATGTTTACATTTGCATATAGTTGACCTACATTAGACGCGTTATATCCCCGTACGCCCTCCAATTCATACATCAGTATTATTCCTGACACTAAGATTGTTAGCGCGTTTTATAATCGACGGTTTTAGGATTTTGATATGTCAGTAATTACTCTTAAATATAGCGTGAAAGATAATTATTTAAAGTAAGAGTCTTTAGAATTACCGAATTCTTCAATGCATTGTTTTCTAGACAAGATTGAAAGACAGTCATTCTATAATAAGACGGAGTTTACAGCTTTAAATTATTCATTATTTTTATTTTTTGTCCGCGTACTTTGATGTCTAGGAAAATAATGAACGATTTCATAATGTAACCACTAAATTAAAAAACATGCCTCTTTTTAACTTGGACCGCATACACTGGACAAAAATTTTTAAATCAATAGTAAATTTAGAATATATTGTAAGTTCAGACCTGTCAATGGATGTACAATGGCGGATGTAAACATAAATAGGTCTTCCAATGGAAAACTGACCGTATATTGATCATCCATATCTGGACATCGCGAGTTCATCCAATTTTCGTCCAACTGCACATGGATGAAAGTTGGACAAATCATGTGCAATTGAAATTGTACTGCGTTTTGAGATATTCCACGTGAAAGATTGATATTGAATATGAAGAAAGGAAAAAACGTCATGTCATTGAGTAATAATTAGGTCATGTCCACTCTTCGGTCCATTCATTACAGACAGACATCTGTGAGAATAATCAACCAATTTTTAATCAAATTTTGTACAGAGTTGTTGCGATTATCACAGAATTGGAAATTTCATCCAATCAAACATTGCACTGATAAAATTATCCGAGTTTGGAGTAAATTTTGACCTCAAATGGCTATGCCGTTCGAGAAATGTAGAATGACGCGCAATGAGGGCCTGTAAAATTTGTATAAAATTCACAATGGACTTGACAGTAGAAACTGAATTCTGTGACAATCATTTAAATGTAGGCAAATCAAATTCCCCGCACGCTCGACACACACACTTAATCACAACAAGAGTTGAGTAAACGGGGAAAAAATTCAAGTGTGCATTTTGCTACTGTAGTGTCCGGTATAGTAAAAATAACCGAGCAACAAGTATCGCTTAACGAGAATGGCTTCCACCTCGTAATATTGCACCGGAACATTTCCGCTCTAGTGGGTATATTGCGAGTGGTTTTTGCATTTGGACATTTCGGCTGCCGCCATTAGGAAAATGGGGTGCCGCGGTTGAAATTGGTTCTCTAAATAAGGTGCACGACTTATAAATGCGACGCGAATAAAATTAAGGGAGTGAGGATCCTGGGATGGCACGACGTTTGCATAGAGGCATATATGCATATGTGCGAAGTAAAGCAACTCTTCAACGGTGAGGTTTTCGCGTTAACTGAAATTGTAAAATGGTTTTTTTTTATATCATTCTTTTTTTTTTCATTTTGTCGGTCGTGGACGGTAGTATAAGATAATTACATTTTGTGAGATTATTTTTTTACTTAAAATGTCCCCAAACGTGTTTTATTATAATTTGTACTTTCGATATATATATATATATATATATATTGTACATGTATTTAATTTTCAGGGACATTAAAAAATAAACAATAATTTTTGAAAATAACGATCGGTTTATAAAACGAATCTAAAAATATTTATCCTCAATGTATTGTCGGCTGTTAATTACTAATTCCAATTTCAATTCTGCAATAATACAAAACTGCATTATGCATATTTTGATAATTATTGTTCGGGAAGTACAATATATGTGATATTCAAATGACGTCGCGTAATGTAACAACAAAATGAGCGATTTTATTAAATAATTTCCTTTTAAGGTTTTTCAGTTTCCCAATTATTTATTAATAATCGTAATTTTTTGATCATCAATTTATAAATTTAAAAAAGAATTTTAATGATTTTTTTGTTATAACGAAGATATTACTAATATTATTAATAATATTATAAGTAAAGTCTTCATCGTGTACACCTTTCAGTCTGCCTGCGACTAGATTCTAATTAGTCCTTGGTAAGGTATGTTTTTTTCGGAGGAGGACAAAGCAAGAAAAATTATTGATCGTATCATATTATAATCCTGACCATTGTCATAATAAGTGTTCAATGATTTGCAAACAAAGAAATATTGTGGCTGAGATGCAGAATGATTTATACCACGATCGAAATAATGCAAAGCTCAGATCGCTACAAATACACATTAAACATAAGATACAGCGTCCCATGTGTAAAGTGAAGAAACGACATGAAGAATCTATACACGATTAAAAATACATATTTTCCATAATGAAAAATCTGTTCATATTTAAAAATGAAAACATCGATTTCGATAAAACTAGCTGCTTGGAAAAAGACTCTCTGTTTAAAACAAAACCGTATACGACACATACTTCGATTCATCATTCAATATTATTCATTAGATTGACCCATTCAACTTTGCTTATTCGAATGATAAATGAGCAACATATCTGGGGGCCTATATAGGAACCTGCCGTTTGATGCATTCGTATAACAAATGTCTGCTTCGACAGTAAGGCGGTAGTGATCGATTCAGGAATACCAGGAACCAGTTGTAATAAACGATATAATGTCAAACTCAAGTGAAAAGACTTACGCCATTTCCATTAGTCATGACGTCTCAATCGCGCGAATACTTTATGTGTACAATTACAAATAGTTGTCGCGTGTCATTGAAACTTGTTACTCGAGGTTACTTGCAGCATTGCGTAATAAGAGTGCGTAATAATGAGACGAGTGCTCGCTAGCTCGGGGTTCACGTCACAACTAAATCGAAGAAACCCGATAGTTTCTAAAGTCGAGTTCAATGATTAATGAAGGAGTGTTAAATTATGCGTGTGAGGTGTCGATTCTGTTTATAAGAACTGACGCGATAATTACGGAGAACCTATAATATGATTCACAAATAGTATATGAGTGGATTTATCAATGGGGATGAACAATTAAGAGTGCAAATCTTGTAGAGTTTGACGTAAAACATGTATTGGAACTTCGATACTGAAAAGCTATATGTACTTTTCTTATCGTAAGCTTAAACCAAATTAGTATAACTCATTTTCAATTCTCGAATGTTAATTTCTGCCAAAAAGTGGAAAAATCATATATCATGACTGTTTTAACTTAATTTATTATTTATTTAATCAATCGCAATTTAATTAAGCAACATGCCTGTTACAGATCTTTTTAATTTACTATAAAATAAAGTTTATTCGGATAAAAAATATCGAAATGGAACTTAAAACGCTGAAATTAAATTCGATTTAAAATATTCGACACATAAGCCGGACATCCCGGGAAAAAATGGATTCAGATATAGTTATATCTGAATCATATATGGATATATCTGGATCATATATGGTTATATCTGGTTCATATATGTTCCAGATATGATCATATATAATTGAGATATAACGATATATGACCATATATATACATATATACTTATATCCGGTCAAAATCCATATATAA